>NDXB01011303.1:0-22476 GCA_002631895.1 Agapornis roseicollis | reverse complement strand
GCTGGGAGCTTGTGTCGATCATTTGGAAGGAAGGAGGGCTCTGCAGAGAGACCTGGATAGGGTCTGGATATGGGCAGAATCCAATAAGATGAAATTTAACAAGTCTAAGTGCCGAGTCCTACATTTTGGCCACAAAAACCCCCTGCAATGTTACAAGTTGGGAACAGTGTGGCTGGACAGTGTACAGGCAGAAAGGGACTTGGGGTATTGATAGATGGCCAGCTGAACATGAGCCAGCAGTGTGCCCTGGTGGCCAAGAAGGCCGATGGCGTTCTGGCCTGTATTAGGAATGGTGTGGCCAGCAGAAACAGGGAGGTTATTCTTCCCCTGTACTCAGCAATGGTGAGGCTGCACCTTGAGTACTGTGTCCAGTTCTGGGCCCCTCAGTTTAAGAAGGATGTGGAAATGATTGGGTGCATCCAAAGGAGGTCAACGAGGCTGGTGAGGGGAGCACAAGCCCTTTGAGGAGACATTGAGAGAACTGGAGTTGTTTAGCCTGGAGAAAAGGAGACTCAGAGGTGACCTTATCACTCTCTACAACTTCTTGAAAGGAGGTTGCAGACAGGTGGGGGTTGGTCTCTTTCACCAGGCAGCAACTGACAGAACAAGAGGACACAGTCTCAAACTGCGCCAAGGAAGGTACAGGTTGGATATTAGGAAGGAGTTTTACACAGAAAGAATAATAAGTTATTGGAACGGTCTGGCCTTGGAGGTAGTGGAGTCACCATCCCTGGATGTGTTTAAAAAGAGGCTGGGTATAGCACTTGATGACATGGTTTAGTTGAGGTGTAGGGCATGGGTTGGACTTGATGATCTTAGAGGTCCCTTCCAACCTGGTAATTCTGTGATTCTGTGTGATTCGCTGAACTGAAGTCTCTGTGATGTGCTCACTGCGTGTAGACAGTAGGAGGGACAGCTGAATGGTGCATCTGTGCTGGTATTTTAGTTCAGATTGGGAGCCTGCTTTTGAAGCAAATCTGGTCATCCCTATTTGTGGCAATTTGATAGTGTCACGAGCTGCTTCCTGTCAGATTAAGGGAAGATATTCTCTAGTTTTGGGGGTAGATATTTTTACTTTTTTTATTTTATAATGTTAATTTTTCCAATAGAAATTCCCTGTTACAAATATTACAATTTTGATGGTCAATATAACAGAGGGGAAAAAGGAGTTAAAAATAGCATCCTACAGCATATTAACAAGATATTTTTTAATTAAGAAAACACATGGAGAATAAAAAACTAAGTATTTTTTCAATCCCTAGTAAGCCATCAATAATAAGTAAGCTTCTCTATGAGACCTCAGAGAAATTACAGTTACAAAATACGTATTGCATTACTTATTTTGCAAAGAAGGGTATGCTACAATAAAAATGGGAATGGCATACAGCAGAAGTCAGCTTTCAGAAGTAAATGTAAAAATTGTTAGATATCAGAGGGTACTTTGGAGCTGTATAACTTTATAATCATGGAAATGAACATATTTGTACTTTTAATCATACTGAAGGCAAAGAAATAAGTATTATGCCTTCAGACTAACACTGTGGGTTGGAAGAAGTATGAGTCTTAATCTTGCTTCCATTTGGAATGCACAAGTCTTATGCTTACTGCTAAGGTACTGCACTTCAGTGTTACCACCAGCTATGTTTGTAAAATGAAATGAGTTGTGCCACCCACCTGTGTGTCCTGGAGATAACTGTGTCATCTCCATAAGTCAATAACAGTGCAACTTTCTGGGTTTTTTTGCTTAATTCTGTGTAGCCACATATCCTGCTCTCTATCTCAGTAACAGTTCAGTTGCTTTTTATTTAAAGGAGTTTTCAGATGTGCAGACATTCTGTATTTTTTTTTTTTTTTTTTGCCTNTTGAGTAAGCTAACTACTTAGCTGACCAATAAAAGAAAGGAGTAGGGCAGAATACTGTGTTCTTAAAGCCAAACTTTTGATTCAGAAGTATTGTCATATGCCTTAAAGAATATTTTTTTTTTTTTTTTTTTTTTTTTTTGCCTACATGGAATCAATATCCATAATTTGATGTAGATGGGGTTATTATTGAAAAAAATCAGTTTCAAATATATATCAGAAATAGCTCTCGTGAAATACTGAAACTATAAAAATCTTTAATTCATGGGTGAAAGGTTTTGTATTGTAGTCTGCTATTTGTACTTAATATTTCTGGCTTTCTTCTTCTTAATAAACTGCTGCTTTAAACAGTCCACAGGTAGTTTAGGTTAACCTTGTGACTTCATTTCTAAGGTATTATTTCCATACTTTAACTTGATAATTTCCAATGAAAATTTTTCATATATATGTTACGTAAATGATAGAGAATACAGTTCATTAAACTGAAACTTATATTTTACATTACAGAATTCTCTATTTGAAAGGAGTTGCATAATTTATCAGCATAAGTAGTGAAGTATATAAAAATTTAACATTTGAAAACAGCTTTATGTCTCCTACTGAAGATTGAAAACAGTATTCCTCTTTCACATGAGTCTTTTAAGATATAAAAATTCAATTCTCTTTTTTAGATCTATGACTATTTACCTGAATACAGAGAAAAAACTGTTCCCACAGAAAAAGAAAAGTAACTGTTCAGAAATTTCTTGGATCATTGGAACTGAAGTATATAAGGTATGAATTGAATGCTTTGATTATCAACCTTCATGAAACCAGGGCTTTGCAGGACAAGAACATTTTATGAAAGCAAGTATACAGTAGCACCTTTGAAAGTTGTTAAATGTTTACAGCAGCAGTATAAGTTAGTGGAATGGTATCATCATAGGCATTTTGATGGAGAAACCCTGTATTTTGGCAGAATGATCACAAGTTGGACGTGTTTATCAACTTTTGCTGGTCAAAAGTAGCATCAGCTGAAACCAGTGCAAGATCCTGGATTGTAATATTTAGTTCAAAGTAATACATTTAATAAAAGCCATGCTCTGTTTTTTGTAGTTCCTTTTAGTTCTAGTCGCAAACTTTACTCAACAATTGCATTTAAACCACAATATCCTCAATAAATCGAAAGGGAGAGATTTTAGCAAACTCTTTCCTATGAACATATATAAAGTAATGATATCTGACTTTATTTTAAAATGTCAATGAAATAAAGATATGTAAGTGAAATAGGGAGCTAGTAATTCCATCCTACAGTTTTCTGTGTCTTAAACTTCCAAAATTTATGTTAAATGATTTAAAAGTTGGCTTGTGCTTGCTCTTTGGAATATTTAGATTAATAAAATGGTTTATAATTGCAGAAGATGCTATATTATTTGCCATTTGTATATAATGTTTTAAAGAATATCTAAATATAAAATCTAAAGTGTTAAGTATTTATCTAAGCGATTAACAAACTCTCTTAAATATAAAAGATTAATAGCAGAACAAGGTCAAAACTTTTATAATCTTTGACTCCGTTGTCCCTGTAAAGTTTTGCACTTGAGGTTAACGTGGTACAATATTCACATGAGAGGGAATGTCAGTATATTGGTAGTGTAATATTTTCATTCATCTTTTCCTTAGTTACATGACTTCATATTAAAACTGATTCATGTTGCCATGCTTCCTTGCACTACACCTACATTTTAGTGTGCCTTGTACAAATGTATCTTTACCAAATTAGCAGTGCAAATTTGACCCACCCCCAGATTTTTCACGTAGGGTATCATCTTGTGAGCCTAAAAGCATGTATTCCTTGTAAGGTGAAAAATTAAATTGCATATAATGGTGCAACTGCCTCTTGCTAATATTTCATGTATTATTATATGAACTCATCATGTGACTATAATTTAGTTACGGTCAAGTTCCAAAGAAAGCTCCAGTCACCAGGATGATTATTTCTTTTCTAAATCTAATTGAAGATAATGCAGCAGCAATGATCTTTTGGCACTACTGTCACTACTTCTCTCTGGCTTGTCTATAGAATTCCTTTTTAAGCAAAATTACTTTTACACTTACAGTTGGTCAGATGTTTCCCATACCATGTGTGCTGTATTTTTAAAATGGATTTCAGACTTCAGACTTCACGTGAATTGAATTGTTGAATGGTATTGGTTTGTTCATTACTTGTTATTTCAAATTATCATAAAAATCTATGTTAATATTTCAATACCTATAGATGAGAAGTGTTGGCCAGCCTCTTCTTTCTGAAAGACTGTGCAGTGAGAGAAATTATATGATAATTCCAGACATCATAATAGTAGCTCAGGGCAGAACTTTTACTGTTAGTGAAAATGAAAATCTCTTCTTTCAGACATTTAATTTGGGTACTACTGCAGTGGGGCACATAGAATGTCTTGCTTCTCATGCTTCTTAAAAAAATAACATACTGTTACAGTGATAGGAGCTTTGAAGATCAGTACATGTGAATAGCAACCCTGCGTGACATGTTTTTGGAAGAAAACACAGACATTTCCCTGGATTTCTGAGGAGAGAGTGGACAAGCAAGTCCTGTCCCTCTCCCTGTGTAGACCATGAGTGCCTTTAGAGTCTGAAGTATTTTCCCATTCTTCTTTTATCCCTTTCTCCTTCTTTTTCTCTTAAAATCAGTTTTACTTTCTTTTAGTATAATCATCACAGCCATATGGTCTACTTCTGTCTGATTTCGGAGCTCTTTGAAAGGTGTGTGAATGCTCTTTTTGTTTTTCTTTCCTGAGTGTTGGATATCAGCAGTGTCCTAGATTACATTTTTGTAAGTATGGCCACTATATGAATGTGTCTATATATATATATGTATATATATAAATGTGTGCTATATATAAGTGTCCTTAACACTTACTGATGGAAATTTGTTATTTTCCTTACACTTCTGCAATAACCACCTTATCATAAACATCATAAATATGCAGCACTAATTCTTTAAATTAACTGGCAATCTTAGGTCATCTACATAGAATCATAGAATAGTTAGGGTTGGAAAGGACCTTAAGATCATCTAGTTCCAACCCCCCTGACATAAGCAGGGACACCTCACACTAAACCATGTCACCCAAGGCTTCATCCTACCTGGCCTTGAACACTGCCAGGGATGGAGCACTCACAATCTCCCTGGGCAACCCATTCCAGCATCTCACCACCCTAACAGGAAAGCATTTCTTCTTTATATCCAATCTAAACCTCTCCTGTTTAAGTTTGAACCCATTACCCCTTGTCCTATCACTGCAGTCCCTAATGAAGAGTCCATGGTGTTGTGTTAGTTTTATTTGATGACAGAAGACTCACTCTTGCCTTAAGGAAGAGTAATCTTAATTGCAATTTTTCGTTAGTCAGATCTTCCTTCTGTGACAGCAGGCTCTCTCTTTATGGTTCTGAGAGTTGTAGACTCTGGAGGCAGGCATGCCCCTCTCAGTCTCATAGAATGACATTTAAAGCTTATTAAATGTTTAAGAATACATTTTTTATTTTTCTGTATTAATTGGTAAAATTGATATTTTGCACAGCTTAAATGCAGAAACAAAATACCAAATACTTCAACATTATTGACTTTTTTGCTCATGGCAAAACAGGCTTTGACCTACAAAAAAGTATTCAGATAAAGAAAAATTGCTACACTGGAGCCTTTAAAATGGCTGGAAATTTGATCCATTACTTTAAATAGACTGGCCATCAGATACAGGCATGGTGCTGTTCGGTATATATGGAACACTGGAATTCATGGAGGTCTGTGTACAACAGAATCAGTTCATTATCTTAATTGCATTTCTCCTTTCAGCTTATTTTCAAAAGAGTTTAAAGGAAGTTATTACATTATTTATTTATATCTAAGTTCAGAATGTTTTTTACAAGGCACATTGTCAGGACAAAACAACAGTGAACAATAAAAGGCAGTTTGCTGTGAAATTACATTTATGTTAAACCATATATATACTGACTTCAAAGACAATGTCTGTCCTTCTGAAGGTATTTGGTGTCCAAATATTTCAAATTTACAGATGTGCAGTGTCTGTAATAATGATATCAAAGACAAATCCTTAGCTCAGTACATTAAAAATGGATGATTACTGGATTGCTTTTTTAAGAAAAAAAGGCTTTCAAAATAAAATGTTAATTATCTATGATCTTGCAAACATGAAACACAAAAGCCTGATACCGTGGTGGTAGCTGCTTCGTCACTTGAGTGGTCTGCAGTAATAAAGCTGTAGCTGTAAAAGAGCAATATAATATTTCTAATATAACTGGAAAAGTTTGTCTACTGAAAAATTGAACAAAAGAAAAAAGAAAATTTTGATCTTCTTTGGCTTAAAGAACTTCTGTGCATAGGAAATTCCCTGTAATGCGCATTCAGTTCTATAATTATATTCTCTATTTTCTATATTCTATAGTCTAATTCTATATATTTAATTCAGAGTACTGAATTGTTTCTGAAAATTAGAGGAAAATCATGTGTCAGCACTTAGTTGTTCACAGAATGTTTCTAAAACAGTGTGCCGTTCCCAGGAGTGTATTTGGGCTGCTTTATTTGTTTAAGAAAGACGTACAGAGATCAAGATGGCTTCAGAAGCTACGCAGGGCTTTAAAATTGCTAGAGGGGAACATTGCCTTGAAGGGGAGTGTGAAGGCAATATTAAATTTTTAGCTGGCTACCCTGATAGAGCTTTTACAAGTAATAAAAAATGTTACACAAATATGCACATCCATATATCCATCTTCATCATGGAGAACAGTTTTGTATTACTAGTGACATAAATAGTACTCTGATCTCTTTCCCCCATTTTCCATTATAGCTAATGTTTATATATTAAGCATGTAAGGAAATGACACTATGGTCCAGGAGTACAGAATCCCGTACCAGTCCAGTGGCACAGGACTCCTGTGGCATCTGGGTTTGTGGGGGCTGTTACCTTTGGTTGGTACACAAAGGATAGAACCTCTTCCAGAAGCAGGGAAGGCCCAACTATTTAGTCACAGTTGTTCACTTGTACAGTTACTTCTGCAATACCTAGCACCTGTATTTTCAGGTAAGTTTTCTGGCTAGGTTCAAGCAGAGAAATGGTAGGACTGTTCTTTCCTCCTTTCCTAAAGTATTGTGGCTTTTGCTTTCTTTAAAAATGTTTACTTTCAGAATTTACTTCTATTAGCAAATATATTTATGAAAGCTTATGCATTTAATTGGCATATAGTCAAGGCTGTGAACCTGTCATACTTGACATATGCAGTGGTTTAAGCCCAGGCCATAAATCAGAACCATGCAGTCTACTTCCCCCCACTCCTGGAAGGATGGGAAGGACAATCAGAAGAATGTAACTCCCACGGGTTAAGATAAGAACAGTTTAGCAACTCAGGTATAACACAAATCACTACTGCTACCACCGATAATAATAATGATAAAGGAAATAACAATGGAAGAGAATACAATACCACCTGCTGACCAATACCTAGCCCAGATCAGCAGTGATCCCTTCCAGGTAACTCTCAGTTTACATCCTGGGCATGACATGCTGTGGTATGGAATACCTCTTTGGCTAGTTTGGGTCAGGTGTCCTATTCCTGCTTCCTCCTGGCTTCCTCTGTTCCTCCCTGACAGAGCATGAGACTCAGAAAGTCCTTGGCCAGACCAGACATTTGAGCAGTAACTAAAAACATTGGTGTTACCAACACTGTTCCCAGGCCAAAAGCCAAAAAACACAGCACTGCATCATCTACTAAGAAGGATAAAAAATAACTGTTACTGCTGAACTCAGGACAACATAGGACAGTTACAGTGGGTTTATGCTATTAACCATCTAATAACAAGAAATTACAGGATAAAGGTCTGTTGTGGTTTAAACCCAGCCACGCATCTCATTCACTCACTCAACCCCCCCTTTCTTGCCCTGGAGGGATGGGGAGGAAAATCAAAAGAATGCAACTCCCATGGGTTGAGATAAGAACAGTTTAGTAACTAAGGTATAACACAAATCACTACAGCTACCACCAATAATAATAATGATAAAGGAAATAATAACGGAAGAGAATACAACACTTCACCAACCACTGACAGATAACTCACATCCCCCACACCCGACCAAGCACTGACCGATACGTAGTCCAACTCCGCAGTGCCCTAGGCCTTCCAGGCAACTCTCAGTTACATCCTGGGCATGACGTGCTATGGTATGGAATACCTATTTGGTCACTTTGGGTCAGGTGTCCTGTCCCTGCTTCCTCCCGGCCTCCCCTCATCCCTGGCAGAGCATGAGGCTCACAAAGTCCTTGGCCAGACCAGACATTTGAGCAGTAACTAAAAACATTGGTGCTGTCAGCACCGTTCCCGGGCCAAAAGTCAAAACCACAGTGCTGCACCAGCTACCAAGAGGAGAGAAAATGACTGCTACTGCTAAACCCAGGACAAGGTGGGATTTTGATAATGTGGTATTGACTGATGTTGAACCAGTGTTTGTAACAGATACTGTTGATAATTCATGCAAAGTTGTGTTTAATATCCTTCAGACTTTCTTACGTTTCACATGTGATAATACACACAGGTTTCTTCAATGTCAGAGTGAGATGCTAGAAACCATTTCTCTATCAGAAGTTGTGTGAGTGAAGGTGGGGAACTGGCACCTCTGGCACTTCAACAGCTCTGAAAGGTACCTCACTGGTTGGCTTTGGACTGTGAAGATTACTTACATGGAGCAAATTTCTCTCCCTTATAGTGATATGTCTTGAGTAGAAATCCATATCGAGGCCACTGGTATTGGAATAAGAAAGGTAGATAAAACAGGAAAGGTACTTCCCTCTGTATGTGTGGTGATCTATACAAGTGCTGTCGAATCTCACTCTTCTGCCAGGCTGCCAATCCTGTTGTGAGGCTGTCACACTGCAGCTATGTTTTACGTATTTGTCACAAAAACAGATGCATGAGCTGCTTAGTTTAAAGAAACAGCATAATGATCTTTTCGTTATGCATGTATGGCATATATATATAATATATATATATATATAAACTGGTCTTTCTGATTGTAATTTGATGAGAAAAAAAGTAGATAGAGGATATCTAGGAAACTTGTACGGAGGACTTGCATGAATAGTTACCTCTGGACTTGTCTCTGAGGGGGTTTGCTATCTTCAAAGTTCGTTCTTCAAGCTTGGCTAGTTTAAGTGGTTTTGTCTTTTATAGTTATTAAGAAAATGTTTACAGTAGTTGAAGATATATTCTTAGTTTATCTTTTAAGTATAAATTTAGACCTTAGTATGTTTAATAGCTGGGTAATTCTGGATCTGAATTCACTGGTCAGACAGCAAACATTTCTTAATGGCACTTAGCAATTATTAACAAAACCTCTCTGTGTCCTTGACTTTTTTGACACTGCCAATCAAAATTTGTCTTCCCTTTGGGCATGTCTTATGAGCTTCTCAAATTCAGAATAATTTATAATGAGTAAATCCAACAATTCTCTAACATGTTAATGGCCTTAATTTCCTCCTTCTCCTCAAGGTCTAAAGATTGGATTGCTGTGTTGAGAATATAAGAAAGAACATTATAAATTGAAACCTGTCAAAAATGGTCAGAATGAGAAAAGTTCTGATATTAAAAAAAGTGTTCAGGGTGCATAAAGGAAGACTTATGTCTCTTGCTCATATCATGCCTAGGAAATATCTTTTCCATTTATACCATAGGAAATACTATTTATTTTCATTAAATGTGCGCTGTATGGCAGAGTCAAAGAAAGAAATTATATACTCGATATAGTATATTCTGGTATATCTGGAATAATTTGTTTTGTTGTAAAGGTACTTGCTTGCATTTTGTTTGGGGGGAAAACTGATGATCCGAAAGAAAATTATGAAAATATGAATGTGCATCCTGGCCATATGCAGTTTAGTTACAGCTCATAATACAAGCAGTATATCAGTGAAAATAAAACTGGTGCATAAAAGCAATTGTACTAGGGGGCTTAGTCCTGTAATTTTCTATTTGCTACAGTTTGTATCACTGACATTTATGCCACTAGTCACTTTAATTTCATTTTTTGCATCAGCAGAATATTGCTTTAATTCTGGCTTGAAAGGCACACTGGATGCCATCTCTTCCAGCCTCTTATGTACCTCATGCACCTTGCAGTAGTGCAAATTGGATCAGGTTTCTTCAGAAAGTTTTGGATGTCTTCAGAGAGCCAGTTCCTCTGCACCTTTGATTCTCACAGTGATGTATGAGCACAGGTGTGGTAGGAAGAAAAAGAAAAATCCTAATATTGTATCAGAATTTCCTTTGCTCAGTATTTCCCATTGCCTTTGTCCCATTGCTGCACACCTCTCTTTATCTTGCCCACTTCTTTACAGTGGATAATTGTGAATAGATATAAGATCTCTCAGCCTCCTCCTTCTGTCAGAATGAATCCAGTTTTCTCAGACTCTATGCAGATGTGTGTGGCCATGTGCTGTGCCCACTTTAATCATCCTGATACCTTCTGTTGGACTGGCTTGAGGATGTCCATGTCCTCCCTGTGCTGGGGAACTGAAAAAAAATGAAATGTTCTTTATTTCTATTTCTACCTCTCCATCAGTTTGTTTAGTATGGTTTGGGAGAGGTGAGTGACAATTTCTCGAATATCAACATTTAATTAGGAAGCTTCATCAGTGTCCATCCAATCCTGTGATTCCAACATCATTTCTGGAAGGAGCTGGTTCTCATTTGTCTCATTGAATTATCCTTCTCAAAACACATGTCCCCATTATGAAAATCTTCCCTTTGAATTCTTTTTACTGTCATTTCAAGTAATCACAAAATAGACACAAGTTCAGTTAACATCTGTGATTTTCACATCTCATAAAAACTTTCTGTGACTTGTGTACTTCCTCCTAGCCTAACAGTAACAACACAGTCATCTCCATAAGATCCCTTTTGTTACTGCATTATAGGAAATATCCTGAAAAAAAATTCTGTTTCAAAATTTCCTTTTTCTTGCCTGAGGCCCTCAATATTTGTATAGCTCTTAAAATAAGACATGGTTTTAACTGTTTTCCAGTAAAAGTACTAAAAGTGTGTTCAAGGTAAATCAAAAGGAGTTGTTAGATATTTTGGATAATAAAATTCTCCTTCAACAGCATGTTTATGTTGCAGAGAGGCTTTTTTTTCAGTTTACTGTTGTAAAACTAATTTGTTTCCATTTTCAACAAGGTACTTAAGCATTCCATTCTGCTGACTTGGAGCCAGCCTGCTTCTTGCATCTGTGATAAGCAATTAAAACTTTATACGAAATACTTTCTGAAGTCTTGAAAAATTAAAAATGGGGAACAAAAGGCTGTTTATAGCACAGGTGAGTTAAGAGTTACTTTAATGACAATTTAAGTTTGTAATATTTTCAAGAAATATGTTTTATTAAAGTCCAAAAATAAATGAATCTGACTAAACTGCACTGCGAAGAAAAGTCAGCTGAATAGTATCCTATTTCATCTTCACATATAAAACTTAGATTCAAAATTTTATGAGTTTATAGACTTAAAGCATTTGGGGGGAGGGGTTTAGTCCTACCATTATTTTGAGGCTAGAGGGAATTTTCAAGCTTTCCGTATTTAGAAACAAACAGTATCGTGAGCAGCAAAGCTCATGACATCTAATCCCTCATAGTTCATTTCTTTACCAACTAACACCTATGATTACATATTTTTCCCCAGTTGAAACAATTTCTCTTCTCTTTCTTTTCCATATTGGTACTCTAGCAGTTCAAAGGCCTAGGCTTAACCTTCTCCAAGGGAGACACAAATAGTAATAGTATCTATCTTCCTTATTAGGGGTCCTATATCAGTGGAGCGAATAGGAATTGAGTGTCTTTTAAAGCGTGGCCACATTGGACCTGACCTATGCATTGAGAAATATGTAGCCGAAGCAGAATGCTCATGTGCCTGCACTCTCACAAAGTAAAATCTTACAGATATCATTTATATTTTTATTTATGGTATGCTGTGCTTTCTAATACCCCCAAAAAAATTAGAAGGTAGTGCAACAGGCTCAATAATACTTAAATAAAGAAAGATATATTATTGATGATTCAAGTGTCAAATATTCTTTGTAATTTGTTGGATATATTGAGGACAATATTGATGCAACAAGCCAAAGGTAAAACATATTTTTAGAATTTTCATAGCATGTTCAGATATTCTTTCAAAAAAAGCAGCAAGACTACTACAATTTAAAACTGAGGGATTTTTCTAGGTTAGAATCCGTGCCACATGAAGTTCACCTTTGACTTTAACAAAGATGAATGGCTATGCATAAAGCCAGCTTCTTCCAGGAACTGGATAAATAGGGAAGAGTAATTACTTCATATCAGATAAAAGTATTGCTCTTTAAACAAGTTGCCTTTTCTGCTGTAGCTATTGCTGATGTTAAAATGTATCTTTTTCCTCCAAGTTCTTTGACTTCAATCATAATACCATAACATTTTCTTTTTGCTTCCAACTGATTCTGAACTATATATGTGGCAGTTCCTTATGGATAGATTGATGTCACCAATAAACATTCTTTGCTGGAGTTACTCTACTATACATCTTGAATTCTGGGAAAATTTATAACTGTTTTCATTTGTATGAAAGTTTGAGCACTCAAGCTTTTTCAAAATCCACATGTATGTATTAAGCATGGCATGCTGCTGCTGAGGATGTGTAGTGTCATCCACAAAATACTATTTAACTTTATTTAAGTCTTACAGGATATAGGCATGGGTATTTGGAAACTTTAATTTTGACACTTCCTTTTTTGTATATTCAACATAGTTCCTCACAGGGTTATGGAAGACATGATCCTCTTTCATTTCTTTGTGTTCCTTATATATGGTCTTTAGCGGGTGTGTGTGGGAAAAAAGGTCCTCAAAGAATTTGTGTATTTAAAATTCTTTGGTTTGCCACTTAAGTCTCATAGCTCCAGTTTGAGGTGATTCACATGTATCTGTTATCTTCATGATCTCCTAATTATTTCTAATTATTCTCTAATGTGTTCCTCTGAGTTCTTGAGAGACATCTAGGTCACATTCAGTTCCTTTGTATTTCCTATAATCAATACTTTTTGAAAGTATTTTAATGGTGGAGTTCTTAGTGCAAGAAATACTGATTGAAAGTGTTAATGTGGTGAATTTTGTGTGCAAAGATTTTTGGATGAACTGGGATCAGGTCTGGAATCCAGATCTGGTGGTCATGGAGTTCTGAGTCTGCTGGGACCAGATAATTCTCACAAGTTCTTCAAGAATCCCAAGTTTACTCCATTAAAATATTTCCATGCCAGAGAGATAAAGTTGGATTCCAAACATGAACAAGAGGCTTTCAAAAAACTTTTCCAAACTTTATTTAAATTATCACTGAGGAGGAGGGAGTGGAAGGAGAAGGGAAGGAGAGGTTTCTGCATGCAAGAGTGTAAGTGGTTCACAAAATGCTCCAGTTCAAGCTGTAATTGCATAGTCATGGCCTTATTAGCATGCTAGCAGCAGTGTCACCTATATTTTCTGCTTCTGTATTGAGTAAAATGAACATCTTACATTTTTCTGTACTGTATTAATGCTTTTTTAGTTGTGAAAATATATTAAGATTACTTACCCATGTCCTGCTTCCTCTTTTGTTTCTGTGAGGCTCCTTTACTGGTGCTTGCCAGAAACTAGTTTCCATGGTTGCTGTATTCTGCTTTCATATGATAGTACTTAGAAGTCTTGCAATGAGGATACAGCAAGTCAAAATACTGTGTTAAGTGGGCATTACAGTGCGGATATCACAGGGCAGAAGTTGCTTTCATAGAAATCTATGCAGAATCTCATTTGAAGTTACTATATTGCCATTACAGTGTCAAAGCAGTCTGTAAGTTAGTCCATGGAGACCATATTATTATGTCATGACAGGAGATTATGCCTTTGCGCTAAATGGTTTCAGAATAACTCTACAGAGACCTAATTATATTGCCATTGCTGCTTGAGAAGCTTGTTTAACACTAAAACATTTTCTGTGGAAACTCACTTGCAATGACAAAATGAGATGAAATTATGACTGTATTTTCTGCTAAAAAAAAAAAAAGGAACAAATAAAGCAAAATCAATTATCATGTCAAATTAAAATATACATCATAAATACTGAATTTACAGTCAATCTAACTTAACCCTGATTTCCTGTGACTAAAATACAGAAATAAGAACAGTTGTCTTTAAATTCCTATGGCAAATAATTGAATTGTGAAAACTGGTTTTATTCATACAATACAACAGTAACTCTTTTAACAGTTGATTTTATGTTCCTGTAATAATGGTGTGATTGTTTTCTAAAGGGCCAGCTCCTGTTCCAAACTATCGAATGCATCTGATGTTCCTAAACAGAACTTTGAAAGCATTAAGTGGTCAGTAGTAGTTTAAATTCTATATTTATGCATTGTTCTTAATGTATGGCTATTATCAAATTAATTGCATTATCTATTTTCTGATCTTTATCTGGATCAAGTACAAAGGTATTGCAATGAAAATTAGATTAAAATTAATAACAGCCTACACAAAACGTTTCCTAAGACAGTGAGTAAAAGGAAGATGAGATCAATTCTTGCAAATGTTTGTTTAGAGTGCCTCTGAGCCTATGAAGATGTTATTCATTACCTGTTCTAAAGATGCAGTGTCTCCTTTAAATTGGTATAGAAAATCAATGCTCTGAGTTGGAGAAAAGACACTCTCCTCTATAAATCACAAGTATAGGCTTTAGTGCTATAAACTTAATTCAGAAACAACGAAAATAAAACAAATATCTCTTTGCCACTTTTTAGTTAATAAAGTGTAAAGGTTTTATAAAACAGCATCAACTTGAACTCAACCAAGATTCAGATTGTCCTTCATGAAAAAATTAAAACCTAGGATTAAATTTATTCAATAATCATATGCAGGCATGCACCTATAAACAAACATTTCAATAAATGTATTTACATGCTTAAATAAGTTTCAGTTCATAAAAACAGTTCACTTCTACAGATACATAGAAGTCTTCTGTCTCTGAAGTCTTCATCAACTAAATGGAGGAAGCTGCATTAAGGCACAATTAGTCTACAAATTGAAGAGTTGGAGAAAATTGGTTAGAGTTAATAAAGCTGGGGCTTAGAGAACAGTAAAGGGAATATAATACTCATCAAGTAATCAATCAAACTTAACACATACAGTGCTAATTCTGTCTGTCTAATATATCTATTTTGGTATTTTTAATCAGTGTATTATCGACATATCTTGTGTCAGATTTAGCAAGCTTCATTAAACATACCATGTATCTTAAATTCAAAGTAAGGCAATAATGGTTTTCTGCGATACAGAAATTCAGTAGTAAAGATGCAAACCAAAGAACTTTGTAGTTATTGTGTATGAAATGCACATGACTTCATTTCTTGGTCAGATACTGAGTATTTATTTATTCACTTACAGTATTCTGAAAAATGGCATAATGAAACGATCTATTACCTGTAAAAGTAATTATTAAGGCATAGCCAAGTGTCAGTTTTACAGCTGTAAAGCTCTGCTCAATATAAGCTGAGTAAACCAAGGAATGTAAGGATTTACTAGTAAACTCCTGATCACATTGCTATTGCATAGACTCACAAATGACAAGGAACAACATTACTTATATTAAGAGTAGGATTAAGGAAGGCTGTGATAGTGGGAAAGATCTAGTAACCAAATTTACATCAAGGAAGAAGAAAGTATGTGGAATAGTATGGAAGTGTTGGGAAGTAGATGTTTTTATCACTTGCATTTGAGAGTAACATAGTTGATGAGTAATAGAAAAATCACTATCATGCATTGATACGTAGGATGTCACATAATGGCAATGTAAAGACTAAGCTATTCTTCTTAAAGGAGTATGGATGCAGTATTATCACTTTAATTTGAAAGAAACAAGCAAAAAAAAAGGAAATAGCTTGGCTAAAAAATTGGAAGCTGCCCTTCAGGGACAAATCTGGGAATGATTAAGGAGAGACTTTAGAAGAGTCTGTCATTAAGCCTGTTTTTAGCAATGTATTCAGAATCTGAATGAATGAAGATAATCTCCATTTGTACTTAATGTCTTAGAGAAAAAAAACATGCTAAGGATCACTTGACATTTTTTGTATAGGAGAGTATTATCAAAGCAGCTAGATTAGTAAAAATATTTTTATACACAAATATTAATTTTTACAAGAATCTCTTCTCCACCATACTCCACCTTCTCCAAGTTGTGTTAAGGACTATATCCTCATAATACATACACTGTCATTTCAAACGCTGTGATCCATACAAAGATTGTCAAATGTTAGCTTTTTACAGGCTCTTCACTTTTACAGATACTTTACTATACTCACTTATTTGTCACTTGACCCAAAGGTCATACAGCAAGTAGTTATCTGTGCTTTGATGCTAATAACACCTGTGAGATGCGCACCTAAATGATTAAGTGTTGAAGCAAGGTAGGTGGCACTTTCCAAGTTTGTAGTCTCTGTTTCCAGTACCCACAGAGAAGTCACATCCAATCTCCACAGAATCTTGCTAACTCAGATCCTCTTATGTTAAAATCACTGATCCATAATGGTTTGATACTTCCAACATTCCGGACATCTATGCTTAACACACTGAGCCATAAAAGAAGCTTTGAGTTATTTAGTCCATTACTCTGCCAAAGGGCAGAACCAAGAGTACCCCCTCCAGAAGCTATCGGATGAACTGGATATGCAGGATTTGGAGAAGGCTGAGGTTCTGAATGACTTCTTTGCCTCGGTCTTCAACAGCAAAGGCTCTGACTGCACCACCCAAGTCTTCAAAGCCAGATGCAGGGACTGTGAGAATGAAGACCTTGGGCCCACTGTAGGAGAGGATCTGGTTCAAGACAATCTTAAGAACCTGAACATGCACAAGTCCATGGGACCTGATGAAATCCATTTGCAGGTCCTGAAGGAGCTGGTGAGTGAAGTTGCTAAAACACTGGCCATCATATTTGAAAACTCATGGCAATCAGGTGAAGTTCCCGAAGACTGGAAAAGGGGAAATATAACCCCCATTTTCAAGAAGGGGAAAATGGATGACCTGGGGAATTACAGACCAGTCAGTCTCACCTCTGTGCCTGCCAAAATCTTGGAGCAGATTCTCCTAGAAGGCATGCTGGGGCAAATGAAAACCAACGAGGTGCTTGGTGACAGCCAGCATGGCTTCACTAAGGGGAAATCCTGCCTGACCAATTTGGTGGCCTTCTACAATGGGGCTATGGAACTGATGGACAGGGCTAGAGCAGTTGATGTCATCTACCTGGACTTGTACAAAGCGTTTGACACTGTCCCACACGACATCCTTGTCTCTAAATTGGAGAGACATCAATTTGATAGGTGGGGCACTCGGTGGATAAAGAAGTGGTTGGATGGCTGCATGCAAAGAGTTGTGGTCAATGGCTCAGTGGCCGGCTGGAGGCCAGTGAGGAGTGGTGTCCCTCAGGGATCGGTGTTGGGACCGATCTTGTTTAACATCTTTGTTGCTGACATGGACAGTGGGATTGAGTGCACCCTCAGCAAGTTTGCCAATGACACCAAGCTGTGTGGTTGGGTGGATACGCTGGAGGGAAGGAATGCCATCCAGAGGGACCTTGACACACTTGTGAGGTGGGCTGATGCCAACCTCATGAAGTTTAAGCATGCCAAGTGCGAGGTCCTACACCTGGGTTGGAGCAATCCCAGGCACAGCTACAAGTTGGGCAAAGAAGAGATCCAGAGCAGCCCTGCAGAGAAGGACTTGGGGGTGATGAAAATGAACATGAAAAAATGACCATGAGCTGACCTCAGTGTGCGCTTGCAGCCCAGAAAGCCAACCGTATCCTGGGCTGCATCCAAAGGAGCATGACCAGCAGGTCAAAGGAGGTGATCCTGCTCCTCTGCTCTCGTGATCTCACCTGGAGTATTGTGTGCAGTTCTGGTGTCCTCAACATAAAAAGGACATGGAGCTGTTGGAACAAGTGCAGAGGAGGGCCACAAGGATGATCAGGGGACTGGAGCATCTCCCATACAAAGACAGGCTGGGAAAGTTGGGGCTGTTCAGCCTGGGGAAGAGAAGGCTGCGTGGCAACCTCATAGCAGCCTTCCAGTATCTGAAGGGGGCCTATAGGGATGCTGGGGAGGGACTCTTCATTAGGGACTGTGTAGTGACAGAACACATTCAATCTTAAATAGGAGAGGTTTAGATTAGATCTAAGGAAGAAATTCTTTCCTGTGAGAGTGGTGAGATGCTGGAATGGGTTGGCCAGGGAGGTTGTGAGTGCTCCATCCCTGGCAGTGTTCAAGGCCAGGTTGGATGAAGCCTTGGGTGACATGGTTTAGTGTGAGGTGTCCCTGCTAATGGCAGGGGGTTGGAACTAGATTGATTTTAAGTTCCTTTCCAACCCTAACTATTCTATGATTCTATGATTCTAACTGCAGCCAGATAAATCCCCTTGGCTACTGTCAGAATAGAGACTATGTTTTCTGATTTTCGGTGATGTGGGCTTTGCCTCCAGAAGGGCCCAAAGCAAATTGGCAGTCTTAAACAGAATGCTTTACTTTTGTGTTTGGAGGACTGGACTGACTATTAGATAAACAGCAAGATATGGCAGTTCTTCCAGTGTTGAATAAGTACTGCTAAGTGGTCATACAGAATAAGTTTCAGGAATGCCTGCTTCAGCATAAAAAGTTTATTTAAGAGCTTATGTTTTCTCCTTATTTCCCACCTATAACTGGTACTATACTATGGCAAATGGAATTTGGCTTATAAAGCATCCTTCACAAACCTTTTAGGGTATTATAAATGTTCAGTAAACATAAGACCCTTGTAATTATCTAATTGAAGTGAATCATTGAATGCAGTTATTCTATGCACAGTTTTCATAGAATGGCTTCATAACTGAAATACAAGAAATTAATTTTGCTTCTTTACAGTTGTTTCAGTCATCAGAACTTGTTATTACTTCTAGAACCAAGAAGTTTTCCCATGCTTTGCAAAGCATGCTACTCCTGCACATGGTGCCAATACTTTTCACTGACAATATGGAACTCTTTGGATTCTGAGAATAGAATAGATTCAGTTATCTACCAAATCAGCAGTTACGAGCTAGAGAACTACTGTTCTTCACTACAGAGACAATAATGGCTGCTCACAATATTCATTAAGATATGAATCTTTAAAATGAAAGAATTCCTGCCAAGAATATAAATTTTACATTATTTAGTGAAAGAATGCTTTTGTTTGATTTCTTGTTTCCTTTTAAAATTGTCTTTGGCATCTCATAAACTGAATTAAATTGTGCAATAAACACAGTTTTTTCAAGACAAAAGATGTCATAATGATCCTGCAGAAATAGTCTGATCCTTACCTCCTGAAATAAATAACCCTTCTGAAGTGTTCAAAATTATTTTAGGAAATTATTGTAATTGTAGAAGGCTATGCATATAGCTCACATTTAAGTTACATTAGGAAAGACTGCAAGGGTGATGACAGAGAACTGAGAAAGTGCTAGAATTAAGGTTACTCACACAAATAAATTCAGCCTAGTCTTTATTTGAATTCAGTAGACTTTATGCAGTGCATTTAATATTGTAAGTAGCGATTAATCAAACAGTTATCCAATATTTTAACTCCTTTATTCATAGGCTTAGGGTTTGACCTGAGTTCTGTTATTTCCTACCTTTCAGGACCTTTATTTTGCAACCTGATAGACTGGCATGTCATGTTAGATGTGAATGTGCTCTGAGCAGTCACTTGTTTATTGGAAAACCCTAAGTACATAAATAAATGTCTGACCACTAAACACTAATCCCTGCAGAATAAGAAGGAATCTGCAGGGTTGGTACCTACTGGATCTGCAAGACAGCTCTTAGAAATGTGAGCTAAAAAATACATTTTTGTTACTGCTTTCAATATGTGAGAATATAAACTTTGATGTAGTTGATAGTATAATTAGATTTTGCCCTAGTGTAACATCTAGTCACATTTTAAAATGTACTGAATACTCCAAACTACATAGAAAAATCTTCTCTGGGATCAATGAAAGATATACTGCATCAATTCTATTATACCTGCTCCAAAAACAGTGTTACAGGAACTGCATATCTGGTGTGAACTCTGTTCAACCTCAGCAGAGACTGACAACACTTTTTTTGGCATCCGTAATGTTGGCAAAGTCAGATAGAAAATCTCTTGAAAGCCAAAGAGAGCTTCCCTCCTCCCCACCCTTCCCCCCTTTTATGTATTAAGGTATTTTTTTATTATTTGTTATTTTATAATATTTCGTACTTGAATAAAAGCTATTGCGGATGCAGAAGCTGTGCAGACAGTTCAGTTATCTGTTAAGACAGTTTTAACTATATTACCCTTGATATTTTATATATTTTAATGCATCACTTTTAATACAAAACTCTTAACTTTACCCATAAAAGTCTAATTTCTGCCTGATAAACTCTCAAATTAGTTTCAGATAATTGCTTTTTTTCAGTCTTCTCACATACATCTACTGTCAATTTTTTACAGCTCACTGAGCCATTTCAGATTATGTCTGGTGTGTCATGCAAAATAAAAGTGAGTGATTAAAGATGTTAAGGGTTTCTGTAGCCAAACCTTTGTTTTTTCTGTCTTACAAATATTTTTCATTTGACTTTTTTCATATATCATATTGTCAAAGCTTGTGCTGTGCTACACATTATGTAGTCTTTACATAATGGTTTTTAGTATTGTTTGAAATATCAGTTACATTTTCAGACCCTGCCCTCTCTGATCCACAGTGCCTGAGTTATCTATGCTAACATACATTTGATTTCCAAATAGGTTCAGTGATCTGCACCATGGGTATATCATGGCAGATTTTACACTTACGCTTTTAGTCAGATTTCAAAAATTGTGGCAAAAAACCCGCATGCAATTTAGCATCTTTACTTCCATCAACATACTGCAATTAGGAAATTTTCTGCATCTTAGTCTTATTCGCTGTAGTCCTACATGTTTGTGCATTCTCTTTGTCATTCTGTTTTCACTTTGTGTTGACACATTTAAAGTCCTGAGACTCACTTTTTCTTTGCCTTCATGTACAAGACCTGCAGAATGGTTGGATGTTACTTGTGATAATTGTTCTTCCCTCCATTAGTGATTTTATCTGTTTTCAGACTACAATTTGAATGAAAGCATTATCAAGTTAATGGTAGTAGCAGGGGGCAGAAAACTGAATAAGAGAAGGCTACAATAAGATTTTAAAGTGTTTCCATGGATTTAGGACTCCTCACTGATGTACAAAAGTTCCTTCAAACTCTACATTCTTAAAATCAGAGTAGGTTATTAGAAGCTTTTTCTCTGATTCAATAGGTAAGGTATGTGCTTCTAGAGATCTCTTCATCAAATCTAAGCAAATTTATCTGTGTTTAGTTATATAACAAAGAGATAAACAATGTGCTAAAAGAAAGAATACATTTTTACCCACTTGTTTTCTTCACCAGTAACTCATCAGTTCTTACTCTGAAGTCTCTAAGTGGAATTATTTCTTTTGGACTGCAAAGGCATTAAGTCTCTATTCATTTCAGCTGTACCTACCTCACAAATACTCATGTGTAGCACACGAGTCTGTTAGAATCCTCATGTTAACTCCTGTGATTCAGGAATGATCCTTGCCTTACTCTGGCAACCTACAAGTCTGCTTCTAGTTGGGATTATGAATCCCAAACAGCTGTCAACTGTTAATTTTCACATCTTTACCCAACAGCTTCTGAAATTCTTTATATGCTCGATCTCTTCATCCCACTAGCCTTCTAAAGAACAGTTATTTCAGGACAATCTTGAGGTAAGCATGCATTTTGCAAGCTTAAGCAGATCAGAGAGCAAATGCAAGAATTTAATTGTGTGACTTCAGTCTGCTTAGACACTGGAGACTAGAAAGATAGGCAATATAAGCAACTTGAGAAAAATGTTTGACTGTGTTGTTGTCAACTGTTGGTAGGAGTTGCACATGCATCCTGTAAAGTAGAGACTGTTGATGGTAGGTCAGTGTGAAGGAGCAAGGTGTCTTCATTTTGGTTTCTCTGCAAAACACTAATGTGGGAATTACAGTAGCCCCTAAGTGACTCCTTCTACAGTAATTCTGCTGGTTAGAATGAGCTTTTGGAAACACTTGAACTTAGACTTTGAACTGTATTTTTGTCCTTAAAAAGTAGGATCGCTGCTTTGTAGTAGAATATAAGATACTGCTTTGGGATTTAACTTCAAGGAAGAAACTTTTTGTTCATGTTTAATAACTGGGAAGTTGGCAGTGAATGTAAACACAACAATGTACAGAAACACGAGAGGACCTAGTATTTAGTTTTAACATTTTAAGTATTTCCTACTAGACTTTTTCCTTGTAGACATTTAATAGAAGCATAGAAGAAACCAGTTGGTTCATTTCAAGAAATTAATATAAACTAGGAAACAAGCAATGATATTGCCCTGGGTTCAGCAGTTGCAGTCAGTTTTTCTTCTCCTTATAGCTGGTGTTTTGACTTAACCCGGGAACAAGGCTGATAAGGCCGATGGTTTTGGTTGTTGCT
>NDXB01011302.1:0-14684 GCA_002631895.1 Agapornis roseicollis | reverse complement strand
AAAAAAAAAAAAACAGGTATATTAAAAAAAAAAAAAAAAAAAGAAAAAAGTCTTTCCATTAAAAAATAAAGCAAGTCCCTCTCTTTTGATGCTTTCTCTTGTAAACACTGACAGAGACCATGGAAAATTCTCAGCCTTTTTTAATTCACTGTAAAATACAGAGATTAATAAGGAAGAGGTACAAGTGATACAGGCTTAATAGTCTGACTGTGTCAGCTTTCATGATATATTTTTTTGCTTTTCACTAGCATCAGCCACATTTTTCACTAATTTTTGCATTTAAGCAATTTTATGAGGAATTTCTTTTGTTCATTTTGATAATGCAAAATAAAAGCACTTTTAAATTACATAAGAACCTACACATTGCCAGATTATTAGAAAAAAGCTTGAACATCACTAGAATTGGAACAGGTAAATTTACTAGTGGTGCCATCACTTGTGTTTTTGGGCAGAGAGACAGATAATGTTGGTTTTACTGCACAACTCAGGGCTATATTTCTGTCTTGGAAATTATGATTTTTTTCTTAGTTGAAGTCACTGTACATATTGACTTCACTCAAGTTTGTGTAATATACTGGCTGAAGATTCAATCCAGTGTGAATTCTTACACTGGTGTGTCCAGGAATTTGTGGTAAGTATTAATTTAGTCACTGCATATGTAGTCTGTGTCTATCCACTCACATGATCTTGGAGAGCGTATTTCAAGTGCAGTCCATCCATTTAAATTCCACATAAATATTCAAATTACATGTAGTTACGGTAAGCAAATAGAATGTCTCTAAATGACCTTTCCTTGATTCAGTCTAGGTATTTTTGGTTTTATAATTGGTAAAAGTAACCAGAATCAAACATACACATCAGTTGGGCCTTAGAGTCATTGTTTTCTGCAGGAGCAGCCACTAAAATAAGAATAAACTATTAACCTGCATGAATGCACGTATTCTAAAAAGGAAGAAAATATTCTCCCAAAGAAATATGTTATGAGGTCATGAAGTGGTTTAGGTAGATCATTATGCATGCACTTTAAGGGATACTTTGATATGGCTAAAGAGTTTCTGTACCTACACAAAATAAAGATTTTTAGATAATTAGTATGCAAATGATCTTCAAAGGGGAAAAAACCCCAAAACAAAACAAGTTCAAATATGACATTTTTGCCAGGCTGTCATGCACAGACACCCTGTCTTCATCATGTGTAGTGGCACATATCCAATTGCTGGGAATCTTGGGGGAAAAAATACAGTGATGATAACAGCTAATTTAACTTTTCATTGAAAGCTCCCAGATGATTGGTACTATAACTAAAGTGCTAATTAGGATCAGTGTGCTTGGGAAATACATCTTTTTGTATATGGTAGCACAGGTTATGTATCTTGTTATTAAGTGTTCTTTCTGTGCATAAGCTTTATAGTCTCCGCCTCTGCGTTTAAGGTATGCATGGTGTAGTAACTGGAGGCTGCTACTAGAGAGCACGACCTATTAGTATGTTTAGTAAAAAAGTATTAGCATAACACACCTAGCAGCGGCTCCTATCCGTCCCTTTACTGCAGGTGTGTTCATGACCGTGGCCAGCGGAGGGTGCTGTTGTTTCTGTTCTGTAGCAGAGCACGGTGCAGGAAAGCTGAGAGTAGCGCAGCGTGCCAGCGTGGGGTCTTGCTGTTCCCCTGCCAGCATGAACTGGGCAAACTGCCACAGGCTCGCAAATCTACTCAGTGGTTGATAATGGTTGAGAGTGAGCACCATCTCGGTCTGAAACACAGGTTATGTTAACTACAGTGTGACCTGGAGAGGTGGGAGATCAGGAAGGGAGCAGCTTCCCTTGTGAAGGAGTCTGCAGCGGAGTGCTGCAAAAACCTGTGTAGTTGATGGGGGTTGTTTGTCTCACTTTCAATGTGTAAGACTTGACACCTTGGCAAGGCAAGAGGTTCTCAACAGTTACTGGACCCTGTCTGTCACACTAGGTGTTTGAGCTCTGTTTCTATTTCAAAGTATCTCTGTGAAGCTGCACAACAGAGATTTACCTCCTTTAGCATAAGCTTCGGCTGCAGGGGTACATCCTTTGTGGTGAACTTTTGCTTCCCTTCTGATGCTGTAGCTACTTGGGTGTTTTCAAGCAATCCTGATGCCAACTTTGAAGAGTCACCTTTTAGAGGTTGCTGGGTACACAGTATTAAAAGTATCATTTACTGTAGCCCATTCATGTTGAACAGCATATGCTTGGATCTTTGCTGGTTGACTTCACAGAAACGGGACCTCAGACAGGGAAAAATTTACTGGAGCCTTCAGCTTCTGCTTCCTTATATTGGCAGTTTGCCAGCTATTCTAAAGGGAAAGCCTGCAGTGCCAAGAGGTCTTTAATATTGAATGGGGTCTGAAGACAGAAATAAACTATTAGACACAAGAAGCAGAAGTCAAACTCAACAAGAAATAACTTCTAAATACACAGTTTAAGCTTCTCAGTGCCTCCTTTGTACTTCTTTGTCTTTTTGGTTGTCACTAACTTCTCCCAGTTTTTGCTCTTTGGACCACTACTAGTGCTTTTCTTGTGCCTAGCAAGTCAGGCGTGCCTATTTCTTTCCTTTCTCTAAGCACTCTTCCTTATTAATTAAGTGGCAGCATTTCTCCTTTATTCAAACACAGTAGGAACTCATTTAAAGAATTAACTCGCCTTAGCTGAGCATTGCTGAAGGTAAGAGATCTTTCGTGTAGGGCGCCAAGCAGAATCAGCAGACCTGGGGTTTCATTTGGTAGGGCTGGGAGTGTGCTCATGGTTAGTCCACCTCTTGGTTCTTTGCCTGCAAGACTGGATAGCCCACGTTGTTCTCTTTTGGTTGCTGTTACTTTGTGATCAGCCCCCTTAAAGTGAATGAGACAACTCACCTGCACAAATGCTGGTAATGACAAGGGTTGTGTTTGTATCTTCTGGCTTAAAAGACACAGCTTCTCTTTCTCTCTCCCACCATCTTTATCTCATCTGACTCTTTTTTTGAAATCCAGTTTTTCCCCTCCTTGTTTATTCCTCCTCGGTTGAAACAAAGACATCCTCAAAATAAGAGTGAGATTACTGAGGCCAGTAAAAGTCCAGCAGGTTTCCTCTTCTCAGTACTGGGTCAGGCTGCACCACAGCTAGGAGCAGCTGAAAGCAGCTGGTTTGGAAGATGGAACAGTAACGGAATTGTTACTCTGCTGAAGCAACACATACAACAAATGTTTATGTTTGGTACAAGAGAAATAAAGCATGTTTGGTGAAGATGGACTCTTTGGAGAAGACAGAGGTCTAGTCATTTGGCAAGGCTGAGCAATTGGTGGGGGGGGGGAGGATTTCTGTTGTAAGTCAGCCCAAAAAGTATGAGAATGCTATAATACACTGTAGGTAATGTTCAGAAATCATACAAACTAGAAAAATTATGTGAGTTATTGGCAGTGAAATAGTAAGGGTAATGTACTTACAAATTCTTCTGTATGTATAATATATATGACACTACACAAAAGCCTCAGGGTTACTAATACTCAGGCAGAAATGTTGCCAACTTTGGAGAACACTTAAATACATGAAACATATACATGTATGCTGATGAATATGTGCAGATGAGCAACAGCAAGCAAGAAAATTAAGTTAGTTTTGATTGTAGTTTGCCATGTAAAATGCACATAGTTATGGAAACTTTGATGGTAAAGTGTTAAGCAAGAATCATTTCAAACAAATTCCTCCCTATTTCTTTGTACTTTGCTGTCTTTGGATAGGGATATTGAAAAATACTGCACTGTCAGGGATGATTTTCTGCTGCTGTTGTGTTAAATCAGCCTGTTTATTTTACTTTACTCTGAAGCATGCATCCTGTTTTCAAAGTGACAGTACAATTTATGGAGATTAGAAACAGCTTGCAGATATTGAAAGCTAGCCTTTTAATTCCTCTGCCACACAGAATGGAAATTGTTGCAGAAGTTTTGTATCTTCTTCTGCTTACTGGATTATAATTTGTCAGTCATATGCCCCCCTTTTGGGCTGAATTTGGCAGCTAGTGATATAAGTATTTGTCCCATATCCACCTTAAAATAATCACTCTTAATTTTATTTTGTGATTATTTTTTTCTTTTTTAAGTAATTTCTGCCATGTGGTAGCTCCCTGAATATCTCAAGTTGGTGAGCTTTCCTGAGGCTTGGGAGCATTAGGGAAAACTACACAGCTCCATGCCCTGAATACCCAGAGAGAGTTATTAGTTGTAACTGGCATTTGTCTTGGAAAGAAACATGATCTGCTCCACTTCAGGAAGCTGCTTCTCATTGTCAGGAAATCTCCACTGAGTTTCGTGTGTGTTTTCTGATTTGCCAGGTGGACAAGCTGTATTTCTTCGGTGCCTTAAGTTTTCTATTTGTGAAGTGGAAAAACAACAAATGTTTCTTAAATCATCAGGAAAGGTTTTGAGAGTTGACAGAGTAGTAATGGAAAGCACTGTTAAGACTATTACTATAATGATTGCTCTATGAAAATCTGCTTTATACTTCAGCACTGCTGCAGGGAATATGCTGCAGAAAATAATTACATTTTGGATGGGGCAAAGTCCTGTTCTGAGTGCTTAAATAACAGAATTGTGTTGGCTAATAGGGAAGAAGCAAAGGGCAGTAGATTTGCCTCAGTAAGAATACAATGTCCTCATTCAGCCATTGGGGCTCATTCTTCAAAAGTGAGATTCCCTTTTCAGATGATAAAAATATAAATAACAGTATATCTACAGAAAATAATCATCTTGTTAAAACTTAGGTCCAATGCAATACATGTTTTGCTTCACTGTTTGTTTTCAATAATTGCATCTACAACTATTTTCAGACTACATAAGCTGTATACACACAGTGAACAGGGAGTCTCTAAACAGCAAATTCACATTCTATTTAAAGGGCTGTAAAGATGGGTGGGATTGCTGGATCAGATAATTGTTTTAAGGAACAAATGCATTAGATAAAATGCATAAATGAGAATTTGTATATTTCAAGGAAAAAAACCAAAAAGAGGATTAGGGATCAGATTTAGATAGTCTTATTTTGGATAATACTTTTTCTTTCTTAAGTAATTTCCTTAAGATTAGTGGCCTTACTTGTAAATAAGAATAGCCCATGCTGTCAGCATGCTTTGAAAGATCTGTGCTCCTGGAAAACATTCAAATATTTTTCATGCAGGAAGTGCGAGAGAATCATAAAAAATTTGCAATTAAAGGAAAACAGACGTGAGTTTCCCTGAGAAAGAACTCAAGGAATGAGAACTGGTCAATGAGCCATGAAGTGGGTGAGGCCTAAGATCCCAAAAGGTTAATAAAAAGCCTCTTCTGGAAAAAGACAAGGAAGGAAACCAGGGTGAACATAACCACTACAGAGTTAAAGGCCCTATCAGGGAAAAGGTAAAGGAGGAGGATGTTAATGGTGAATTCAGAGAGTTCAGGGTATGACAAGAAAGATCATGTGTGTAGGTGGAAGTCCAATAGTGCCTACAGAGCAAGAATAAAACATTACTTGAAAAGGGTTTAGGTAACCTTTCGTTTGCAAGTGCAGTTTTTTCATTTGTAACAATCTTATTGTCTTTCCCCCTTGAGAAACTTAAAAACGTGTCTCTGACTGCAGGTACACAGGTACATCTGTATTGCTAAATGAGAGAGGCAGGAAACTCTCTCATGCACTGGATCCCTGAATAAATGTCCAAACTGCTTAAGTGTTAGCTGATTTCCTGCCTGCTCCAAACTGCTCTTTCCAAGACCAATCAAGGACCTGGTCTGGGGACAGCTTGCTCCAAGGGCCATGCTCAAAAGGCAGCCCCCAGCCAGGATCAGAATTCATCTGTGGCCCCGTCTAATTATCCAAAGCTAGCTTTGCAGCTTCAAATACCTGCACATACCCTCATGTCACAGGCTGTGATGTGTGCCCTTAATTTTGTGCTGTAACTAAACTCTTAACAGTTCACTTTATTTCAGACACTGTGAACTGGGGGGAAGAAAATAAAGAAAATGTGTTCTAGGGCTACAGTAACCCAGCAGAGATCAGAGGCTATATGCTGGGGAGAGCCAGTAAGATCTAGGGGTTAGCAATTTGGACACAATCCAGTCCTTGCTACTTGGGCTCAGGGATCACACCCTGTCCTTCTCTTAATTGGTAATGTAGACTACATGCAGAGATTGTTCTCAGCAGCCTCTTGTCGAAAAAAAAAAGAGTTTCTGCTTTTCTTGCTCCAATCCTGTCGCTTCTCCAATGAATAAGTTATTGCATCAATCCTACTATTTGCAAATAATGCCTCTTTTTTTCCCAGAGGCAATGTGATTGTTTCTGTACAGAGTTGCTTTAGTACAAATTCTCATGTTTTATTGTTGCTCTATGACAAAACTACTGTTTTACATCCTAGGCTAAAACACTAAACTGTGTTTGGGAAGAAATGAGTGGGCCACTGTTTATGTTATTCTGCAGATTCCAAGTGAAGTGGACAGCAATATAAGCCCTTGAGTCAGGAAGAATAAATAACTGTAATTCATGGAGTTACTCCTGGTTTTTTGGATCTGGACTGTTTCAGGCAAGGGGAAAGTTCACAGCCTTTACACAGATTTTGAAAACAAAGGATAGAAAAATCTTTCAGCACTGTAGATGCCTAGTGTGTTAGAGCCAGGTACATGTGTTATGTCCAACACTTTAAACATATCTCTAAGCACACAAATTAAGACATCAGATTAAAAATGTAGTGTAGGTTTTTGAACTATGCTTATGTCTAAGCTAAGAATTAATGTTTAAATTAATAGGACCTCATAGCTGCAATTTCAACTCAAGGTAGTAGAAATGCCATGAAGAAAAAGGAAAAGGAAAAGGAAAAAGAGCCCCAGTGCCAATACTGAGTTTCTGTGCAGCAGTTTTTACTAGTAGTTTGTGTGTAACGATCAGCAGAATTGTCACTCCAAAATTTTGCCTCTTCACAACATTCTTGGAGTCTTAAGGTTATGATTCAGCCATCCTCAGACAAGGTTTTGCAAAGAAACATTTTAGCCTTTGAGCACACACTTATATTAATCTCACTCAGCAAATTGTCTTAAGGTCACAAATATATTTCAGCAACTTTTAGGAAACTTTGGTGTGTGCTGAGTGAATTCCCAAAGGTAGGAGAGCTCAGGAAGCACTTACATCTTTTTGGGGGTGGAGGAATTTTTTTCTTAGTAGACCCTGGTCAAAAAGAAAATATTTTCAAGCAACCTCCTTAAAGGAAATACTAAAACCTAGCATTCAGTCTGGCCAAGCATGGACTGATACACGGAACTTTGTTCTCCCTCTGTGCAGGGCTTTCACACATCTACAGGTAAAGATGGACCAAAGCCTAAGTTTGAGACCATATAATTAATAAGAATAGATGTTATATTTATTAAATATTTCTTCCTTTACCCAGTCCTGTTGTAAAAAAAAAAAAAGAGAGTAATTAAAATTGTTGGCATTTGCTGCACCATAGCATCACCTACCATGAACCAAATTCAGTTTCTCTGTCTCATTTGCAGCTGTTCAAGGTGATGAAGTATTCTCCTGGGTCAATCTCATAGGCTTAGGCAATGGATTCCACTTCAGAAAATTAGTTTCAGAAATAGTCTTTTTCCTTGTAAAAAGGATTGTCCGATCATGATGGGGGAAAAAGAGATAAGTGTCATCTCTATATGATCATGGTTATTCAGACTCACCTGAGAAATCATGTATTCTTTTTCTAAATGACAGTTGTTGCAAGTTGTAATATTTTAGAAGGCAGAGAACCTAGGCAGGGCCAGGCACTGTGAGGCTGGGTGCTCTGTAGGCACAGGGAGTACACATGAGGTAGTAGCTTGGCTGTCACAGGAAAGACTGTGCCAATGTTTCAAACTTTATTTGCCCTTATGAATGTTTGTAGAAAAGTTGAGGCTAAGCTTCTCTCGTAAACATTTGTTACTGAATTTCTAGCTGCCACCAGTGCTTTGCCTCTCTTTTCTTCATGATTGTCCTGTAGAAGCTTTGCTGCTTGGGCTCAACGCAGTATCTTTTTCGTGTGTTCCTTGTACAACCAAAATTCACAGTCACTGCAGTCAAACTCTGGGTTCCAAGTAAAACAGAATACAAAATTTAGCAATGCTTTTGATTTGGGTGCACATTCAATCTGAAGTGATGGTTTAACTTCAAAGGCATTAAATACCATCTCATCACCAGACTATAAGGGGATGTATATTCCCTGTCTATATTACCTCTGTCCTGAAATCTGACACAATAAGGTACCAGTGGGTCAGAGTAGTTATTTTTCTAGTCTCAGAGTAGATAAAAGGTAAAGGATACCTTTTCCATGTCTGTCTTCCTGTCCTATTTAAACTGCTTTTCCATGTGTCATTCCCATTGTTTAAAAAAACAATGTTCCTTCATTTGTGATTGTTTTTTTGCATATATGAGAAACTGGTCATACATTTTGTCTTCCTGTCTTCTGTGCATTTTTTAAAAGTCAGTAGTTATTGTCTCTTTGCAGTCTTCTGTTGTACAAAGCTAAAAATTTTAGATAATAACAAAACAGTAGGACTAGGAGTAGATGTAGTATTTGACTCGGTGTAGGTGTACTAGTTAGTGTTGTGCTGAATATTGAAATAGAAGACTAATTCTATACACTATTACAGTTCTCTCTTAGGTCTAGTATTCTCTAATACTCTACACTATTACAGTTCTCTCTTAGGTCTAGTATTACTGGATTAGAGACTCCATTCTTAAAGGACAAAAAGCATTAGGATATAAGAAGGATATTTTGATAAAAACATATAAAAAGATAAAAAGCATCATCTTTTTCATGTGGCTACATGACAGATGGGAAGATTGTAAGACTTTTTTTTTTATCTAGCCAGTTTCTGTGTCCCATCTCGTTTTCCCTCAGTTACAAACTGGGATGAAGAATGGTGTTCATGATTCTGTATAAACATAAATTCACTACATAAATTCTTCCATGATAATTTTCTTTTATTGTTCTCTTATTAATATAGTTATCTCTTCTAATAATGCTACATGGGGAAAGAGGTGGAGGTAACCCTAGAAATGTGAACAGCTTCTCTTAGCATCAGACCTAGGAAGAGCCTGAGAGATACTGTTTCTCCCATGCTTCTTGCCCTGCTCCAGGCAGTTACTAATCCATTACTGCCATGGACCGTTGCATCACAGCAGGGTATGTCTTCTCTAGTGACCACTGGCTAAATGTTAACACTTCCCTATTCTTGCCCAGCTGGAATATGAGTTCACAAGGAGCTTGTCCTTTTGTTGCCCTGCAAGATCTCTGCATGAGAGGGAAAAAAAAAGGAATTCTACAATCTTCTGTACCCTACATTAATGCAGAGGATGAGATGCAACATTGCCCTTCATGAACATCTCCTCTCAAGGGCATTTAAGAGTGCTTCAAAATTAGTCTCTTTCTGTAGGGAGTTCTGCTGCAAAATGCGTTCTTTTTGTAGTTGATCCTTAGATGTGACATGGCTCATGTAGAGTTACAGATGGAATCTCATTGTTTTCCACTCTAATGAACATTAAGTTCCAAGACAGAGTGATTTAAATTTATGATGCTCACTCCATGATCTTCCTGCAAGCCTTGCCTCTGACCCTCTGATTCCCATGACCTTGTCCCTCTAAAGAATGCTCCTTCTCAGCAGACCTCCTGTCATTACCCCAGATGCTCAGTTCTCTCCAGTTTATTACCACATGGTTACTCTCTCCTTTGATGACCTATCCTCTAGAATGTTTTGTCATCTTTGGACAGTAGAAGATCATCATGAGGGGACCATCATTTCCTTCCTCCAGTCATGCCAGCAAAGGGGTCACTAACTCTCTGCTAATAGAACCTGTGTGTGGGGCTTGAGGAGGTCAGGAGATTCACAGTATCTGCAATCCGCTTTTCCAAATCTCTTCATATGTGGGCAGTGGAAGTTTTCAAATATGTGTGTGTGTGTGTGCCTGTGGCTATTTTAGTGCTGTATGAACATAGAAACTCAGGTCAAAATCAGTTGAGCTCTCTTCTCTCATGATCAAACACAGAATTCTCTCTTAAGTTTTATGCTTTAGTAACCCAACCAACCTAGTGTTGGACACTTGGAGTTTTCTGTCATTCTGCTTCTCTTATGCCTAATCTGTAATTTTTCTGAAAATAGACCACTGTAAGGAAACATTTTCTGATACTTCCATGGCTTCTTTTAGTTACTGTGGTCTCCTGGTTATCTGAACTTCTCAAACTTACTCATGTAATTTGTCTGTTTGGTAGCACTCTTCAGACATTTGAAGACACTCTGTAGCTTTGGTGGAAGATGTTAGTCAAGTGTCCTCCCCACTACACATATTTGGTTCTTGAACAATTCCTTTCACACCACTCCCTCTGGTCCTCTGATCTTGTTTAGTGTTCCACTCTGAAGTCTCTGTAGTGGTAAATTTTCTGTGACATCACTGATCTCACAAGCAATCTCTGGAAAAACAGCATCATTCTGTCCCTTTAGAAAATGTCACTTGTAGCACAATAAAACCTGCTCATTTGTTCTACAGGAGCTCAGTGGCTGCTCCGGGAATGCTGCTGCTTTGTAAACTGCTGTCATATCTGATTTATGATCTATTGAAAATGTGATGGTCATCTTGGCATTCACTAGCTATGTTTTGGAAGATTTTTCTCGTTGGTGTGTTAGTTGATGATATTGAGTTCGCACTTGAATATATTTCTTCCTCGCAAATCTTGCTAAAGTCTTTCACATTCTCCACTCTGGTTGGTGTTAGCAATTAGTATCTCGCAGTTAATTACATATTATGCAAGCATGCTTTTCCATCCTTTTTCAGGTTGTTACTGAAGATGCTAGAAAGGACAACTGAAAATATTTTTTTAGTTTCAGAATTAACATTTCTCATTACTCTTAACAGCGGCAGCTGCAAGCTCAAATTATTCAGCTACAACAGAAACACTGCAATCCTCTTAAAAACAGAATAAACAATCGCAATATACTGACTAATGGACAAAGGATTTACTGTGACATTGCTGTTACTCTGTTTTAAACATGCAGATGAAGATACGTAACTCATTGGCTTTCAAATCAATTTAAAACTTATTACAGTAAGTTTCTGGCTTCCCAGTGGTCCTCATCCTCTGAATTCTGGACATAATAGGAAATCATATGGATCTGACAGGAAAATGTTACCTTCTCAGTTTTCTTCTTGTGCTTATATCTTCCTTTGGTTCACATTGACTTTTGTATTGAAGGGAAATGTGGCTATGGAAAACTTCAAGCCTAATAGGAATGATATTTTTATGTTGTGAATGTGTATATGGGATCCTGGATGTGTTAAGCGGTTTAGTTTAAGCTTTCTCTTTGCTACACTGCATTAGCACATCTTGCCTTTAGGTTCTGCAGGTTTGGGAATGGGCTTATGCTGTAGAGGCGAGGTTGTAAAGGGAGGATGAATGGTGAAGGCAGTAGTATTCCACTGTATACACTTAATGTGGGTAAGAGTTGTGGGTTTGTTTAACTGCTTGTAGTTTAGGTATCCTTTTGTCAAATAAGGAGGACGATACCTCAGCTGGGTATCTTGAGATGTCTTTGTGAATATAACTGCACTCAGACAGAGTGGTGATCCAGCCAACAGGCTGCTTTTGTAGCAGTGATTAGCCAGCTATCCCTGAATCCACCAGTTACTGTCTTAGCGTCTCTGACACTATGGAGGGAAGTTGCAGGTGCAAGTACAGCAAGAACCAAATTGTGTAGAGGGGAGACTTGCCTTCTTCCCAGAGCACCATGCTTCTTACTTCTGTTATACCAAAATATGGAAGTCAATTGTAAATAACTATAAAAAAAAGCCATGTACAAAGCATGTGGGTGGCATTTCAGCTGCTTTCCCTCCAGTGATTTTCTGCTGTAACCATTCTGTGGAAATATTGGGGCTTACAGTTTGCTGGTCAAGGCTTAAACACTGCTGTCTTCACTTGGAAGCTTTAGAAGATATATGAAATGTACCAAATGTTTCAGTTGCTTCAGAATTTTACTAAGCTATAAACTAAGAAGAATATATGTAGATATCCTGTATTTCTTTTCTGTGCATCTCATATCAACAGTGAGTTTTCATTTACAGATATTTGTTGTTGCTTACAACCAAGTGTGCATCTGTCATTGATGGTACTAATTTATGAAATACATTTCAGTGTATTTCTTAGTTTTGCCCTGCCATAACAAGCAGCTGGCATCAAAATGATTTCAGAATACAGCAGAGGGGCTCACACGTTTTTTCCACATCGATTTTGGTACTTTGTGCATTAGCTGTTGCCACACTGGTGGAAGATCCTGCAGTTGCTGGAGTAACTTGGAATCTGCATTTCCCTAACTAACTCGGAAGCCGCAGCGCTCCTGGGAGAAGAGCCACAGCTTTGAAAGCAGCTCTCTAACTCTTACGTCCCCGCACTCACTTAGCTTCCCGAGTTCCTCACCCCTCACGCGACACGCCCTGATCCCGATAGCGGCGGAGCCTCACCATCCAGCGCCCCCCGGAGACCGCCCCTCCGTGCTGGAGCTAACGCCACTGCGTCCCGGCTGTGGGAGCAGACCCCGGGGTCGCGGTGCCGCGCGAAGCTAGGTCCAGGTCGCTCCGGGGGGAAGGCGTATGAGTCCCGCCAGGCCCTCGCCCCCAGCGCAGCCATTGGCCGCCCAGCCGGCTGGGCCCGGCCTCTCGCTCTTATATCGGCAGGACGGCGCCGCCGCGTCCGGACCCTGCGGGATGCGCGCCTTGCGGAGCTGCCTGCGCTGGGCGCTGCTGGCCCTGGCGTTGCAGCTGGCGCTGCCCGCCGAGTGCCTGGTGCTGCTGCCCCACGGCGAGGAGCGCGGCGATGCCGCGCTGGCGCACGGGGACGATGTGCGCTCGACGGCGCTGGAGCTGAGCACGCCGCTGCGGTTCTACGGTGCTGCCGTTCGCTCCCTCTACGTGAGTGTGGGACCGAGAGGGCGCGCGGCTCTCCTCTGGCTACCGGAGGGGTAGGAAGGCTGTTGGGGTCTTCCCGGGGGGTTTGTCCCTTCTTGCTGTAGTGTTGCCTGGTTTCGGGTTGGTGGTACTCACACAACGTCGGTTGTGTGAGCTCAGTGATAAGTAGTCGGTCTAAACGGCTTCATTGTTCCATCTGTGTTCAGTTAGGTATCAGGGCAGTGTTAGTTCTCTCAGTGTGGCTGTTGCTGATTCTTTGCAGTGCACAGCAGCCTGTACTGGGAGGCGATACAGCAGACAGTAAGAGTATAAAGAGAATGTAACCGGTTGTCCAGAGTTATCCTCAGGCGTTTTTTGTGCTCCCTCATAGGGTGTATGTCCAGTTAAGGAACATACTCGTCGTGGTGTATGTTTTGTGTGCATGCTAAACTCACAAACTGAAACCATGAATTTCTAACCAGTNGTATAAAGAGAATGTAACCGGTTGTCCAGAGTTATCCTCAGGCGTTTTTTGTGCTCCCTCATAGGGTGTATGTCCAGTTAAGGAACATACTCGTCGTGGTGTATGTTTTGTGTGCTTCAGCATGCTAAACTCACAAACTGAAACCATGAATTTCTAACCAGCAGCCTCACATATCCAAGACTTGCACCTCTGAGCACTGAGTGCTTTCTGCCCATTAATGCCTTGGGCACTCTCGGATGTTCATTGCTCAATGGTCTTTGGGGTGGTGAAATCCACAGCCAGAACAATTGCAGGCTTTGAGCTGCAGGCAGAGCTCAGCCATGTGTGCGTGCCTCATAGCAGTGTCTGCATCCCAGAGGTGTGTGTGCATGTTTGTAGCTAATGGAAGACATTTAGGACATGAAGGTGGGATTGAAAACAGGTTGTCTGGAACAAAGTTGCACAAAAGTAGCTAGGAAACAAAAAACCCGTTTATAATGGTGACATGTTTTCAAAATACTGCAAGAGTGCTGACTGATCTTAATAAGGAAGGCCCAGTTTGTGTTTATCTGACCAAGTTAAAGCCCATCTTGCTGTCTGGAAACAAACTACATGCTTTAGCATTGTGGGTCTAAGATGCAGCTCTTGGGGACTTACTTACATGGAAACACTTGGAAAACTAGACCTTCATGTGATCATAGTTATTCAAAATGTGATGTAGTTCCCAGGTGCTTGAGGCAGTTTTATGGGCATTCACCAAAGATTTAACATGCTTACGTTACTGCTGCCACTTAAGTTATATTCTTTCATTTTCCACCCTGCCTGTTCCTATATCAACCCTGGCATTACATCTAAAATCCAGAATTTTGAGGGATTCAAGTTATGCCTGTGTGGAAAATGGATGTCTTCACTGGCTGGCAGTGAAGACCAAGTAATTCACAAGTATTAAATGGAGTTCAGACTTTGGTGTGACCCTTAGTTCATTGTCTTGTCTTCCATACTCTAAGTTTGGTCACTGATTACCCAACCCAAGTAAAAACTACACTTTATGAAGCACAGGCATATTCTTGAAAGATAGCAGGCTCTGTATCCTGTTACTGAGAAGCAAAGATAACCAGTAATGTGTCAGATAAGTGACAGAAAGGGGACAGTGATTTCAAAGAGCAGTAAATTGGTTAACCACACTAGGTTTCTTTAGTTTAATGATCTTATTACTTGCCTGTGCCATAAAACAGGAACAGTTCTAGTTAGTGTTTATCTGGAAGTATACCCACATAGAGGCTATGCTCCAGAATCACT
>NDXB01011301.1:0-16338 GCA_002631895.1 Agapornis roseicollis | reverse complement strand
CTGAGAGCAGCTCCAGGGCCTAAAGGGGCTGCAGGGAACCTGGAGAGAAAGGGGCTTGGGACAAGGGCCTGTAGGGCCAGAACAAGGGCAATGGCTTGAACCTGGGAGAACAGGGCAGCCTGAGCTGAGCTCTGAGGCAGAAGCTGTTCCCTGTTTTCAGGTGCTGAGGCGCTGGCCCAGGGTGATGGCGCAGAGAAGCTGTGGCTGCCCCATCCCTGGCAGTGCTCAAGGCCAGGTTGGACACAGGGGCTTGGAGCAAGCTGCTCCAGTGGAAGGGGTCCGTGCCCATGGGAGCAGTGGTTAGAGCTGGAGGAGCTTGAAGGTCCCTTCCAACACAAACCAGGCTGGGATTAAAAGCTTGGCTTTTTGCATACAATAAATGGGTTATTATGGAAGCATCATATGTGTATCAATGGTTCAATACAGAGTCTAGCACAGGAAAGGTGGCATTGTTCATTAGGTGTGCAAGGTTTGGTTTTTCCTGCCTCAGTTACTTTTTCCGTATCAAAAAGACTTTGTTCAGCGAGTAATGCCAAACAAGCCATTTATTTCAGAGAAATCTGTTGTATAGCATAGCTTTCAGTTAAACTAAATCTTATTCAGGGAAATCATCAAGCTTCTGTGTGTAGTACTCAACGCCCGGTGTTTGTAGGGTGTGCTGGCATGGTTCTGCATCACAGAGGCAATGCTCACTGTTCTGTTGCAGGCAGTTTAAAGCAATGTCCTCATTTGGTTCAGGCCTGCCCACATGAGGAGCGAGGTGCAGGCTGTCTTTCTCACTCCTGAAGAGAAGTGGGTAGCAGCAGTGAAGTTTCAAATGTGTGCTATAAATGGCAAGCTACAGCTCCAAATGCTGGTAATTGCAGCAAATCTCTGGCACATACTGGGGGGTATGAAATCCATGGTGAGAAATGAAAGAAAATCAAGAGTGAAGCAAGAGGAGGATGTAGAACCTTTTCTTAACTCAAGTCTGTTGATACTTCAAAAATACTACCCTTACCAAAGGTATTTGAGATGCAGGTAAAGAAGGGACCAAGGGTAACTGTATACTACTGTGTGCAAATATTGATGTCCTGCTTTCTCAGCTCATTATAAACATTCTGCTTAGTGTTCAGGGAATGCTCTGTTACTTGAGCTAAGTGAGGAAAGCAGTGAAGAAAGCCTTATTGCAAAGTATTAGTATCTCAGTGAAGAACTGAGCCCCACAGACATGCAAATCCCAGGTAGGGAGCAGTTCTGCAGCACTTCCATCCCTACATCCTGCATTGAAGTCGAATGTATGCATCTTATAAAGAGTGTCCATGGAGTTGGATTTTTGTATGTTGTGCTTTATCCATGTGAGAGTGCATGGAGCTGACAAAGGGCAAAGTTTGCTCTCTGCAGAGTTTGCAGTTACTTCCTTCATGCAGTGGAACCTCGGACCTGGGAGCAGGCATGGATGGATTTTGATCTCAGGTAGAGTTGCAAAGGCTGGGCAAGGAATGTATTTCCCTTGGTTGTGTCCAGGGCAAGCTCACCTTTAAAATGGGAAAACAAAAAGGAAGTCTCTTCCCTTGCAGATGTCACATTAGTCTTCTACAAATAGCATGGATTATTTAAGGCATTCAGTATTTCCAATACATGTTCTTTCTCACTCAGGGTTGCTCAACTATAAGAGGAACTTCTGCTGCATGCACAAGGGGCTTTTCAGATCTTTCATAAGATGGAGCAAAAGGGACTGGTCTATGGCTGGCCTTTTCTTCTATTGAAATATCTGGTCTGCCTTAAGGGCTTCAGCACAGAGTGGAAAGCTGGGTTCTCCTGTTTCACCCCTGTGCTCCTATTCCTGTGTTATGTTCCTTACTGGGAAGCTTTTGTCTACAACGGATAAGAAGGGAGGCTGTCCACACCTTGTTCTTTGTGTTGTGTTGTGAAGATATGTATTAATTTTAATTGCTGAATACTAAATTAAGGCTTGTCCCACTGTGAACATGAGATGCTCATTCTGGTTTGTGTTTTCTAGGAAGTCTTTCCACATAGAGCCTCTATTTAGTGGTCAAATAGGAAGGAGCTTGTGGAGCTCTGTGGCACTGCGAGTCTGTAATTCCCCAAGCACACTTCTCGGGTTGTATTTCAAAGCACACAAGTAGCAGGACATACCTGCTGTCTTCATTAAGTATTATGGAGGTACAGTTACTCATAAGAGTCGTATGTGGAGCTTCAAGGAAGAGATGAATTACATTAGCCCTGAGTGCAGGTTTGGAACTGTCTGTGCTGGTGATGAGACAAGTCTAATGAGGGACTACCACAGTTTGGAGAAAAGGGCTAGTTTCTGATAACCAGCCAAGAGACTTGTGTTCTGTGGAGTTAATGTTGTGTCGGGAATTGTCTGAAAATAAAACCTTTGTCACAGAGGGTTCTTAACAAGATGCATTTCTGTATCTCAGGTGTGTTTTATTTACTAGCTTGAGGTAAGTGACCTTTATGCACCATTCTCATTGTAAAGACATCAAAACTAAGTCTCACTGCAAAAGCATTGCATTTTAGAATGCTCCGTGGGATTTTTGCGAAGGATTATTTAATATAACTGTTAATAAGACAAACTTTACACTCTTCAAATTGGAAATTAAATGAATAATGATGTATATTTTTAATACCAGTCACAGTTATACCTACCTCATAGCAGCCTTCCAGTATCTGAAGGGGGCCTATAGGGATGCTNGGAAGAGAAGGCTGCGTGGAGACCTCAGAGCAGCTTCCAGTATCTGAAGGGGGCCTATAGGGATGCTGGGGAGGGGCTCTTCATTAGGGACTGCAGTGACAGGACAAGGGGGAACGGGTTCAAACTGAAACAGGGGAGGTTTAGATTGGATCTAAGGAAGAAATTCTTTGCTGTGAGGGTGCTGAGGCACTGGAATGGGTTGGGCAGGGAGGTTGTGAGTGCTCCATCCCTGGCAGTGTTCAAGGTCAGGTTGGATGAAGCCTTGGGTGCCATGGTTTAGTGTGAGGTGTCCCTGCTTATGGCAGGGGGGTTGGAACTGGATGATCTTAAGGACCTTTCCAACCCTAATTGTTCTATGATTCTATTAATGCATCATTAAAGTATTTGGGTAAAGTATTTTTTCCTCAAATATAGTATGCTAAAATACATTCTATTTCTGGGATTTTAGTGCAACAGAAAATACCAGGAAAGCATGTTTTTTACATAAAGCTCCCCGTGAGCAGTGTTGTCTGCTGCACTTGGAGTGTTTCTGGGCCTCTATCACACAGCAGTTTATCACTGCTATGAATTAATAAATCGCTGCAGGATAGGAATAGAGTAGGGAGTGTGTGTAGGAGCAGCCACTCTGGTGCCAGCTCCAGCCTCCATTACCCAATGGCAAGTGTTCAGTGCAGGTTTCCAGTGTGCTGTGGAGGGAGGCAAAGCCCCAGCATAATTAGATCAGATCATAATGCAAATACATGCAAAAGGCCCCACTTAAGAATGCCAGTATAAAATACAGTGTTTATTACAATTTAGGGTTGCTTTGACACCAGTTTGATTTTTATTTGCTTTATGTCTTTTTGCTGGTTGTGAGCTTATTCATTTTCATTTCAGTTTCTATTTCTTTTAGTTGTCAGAAAAAGGTAAACTGGCTGTTAGAGTTCATTTTTCATAATGGTTTTCAATTAGGGTTTTTAGGTCCTTGCTAAAAGTGTAGCATAGAATCTGCAAGGGTAATTATACCTATTTTAATGGTATTAATAAGCTCTTGAAAGGGATCATTACAGTAAATCTGCTTTAACCTTTTGTCAGACATATTTTTATGTAATATTGTGTAAGATTTCTGTAATACTGGTACCTTTTAACTAGTTTGGTTTGCTTTTAAAGGAGGGGAAACACAAAGGAACTGAACATATTTAGGGTAGTTTCCTCATTGAAAGAGTACTGCTTATGGCTCCTAAAAGGGAAGGCATAGACAGGAGAATAAGCCCCATGTGCTCAGCTCTTTCTATCCTAACCCTGTCTTCTTTTTCTTGCAGGAAATCCTGGCTGACTAAAGTTGGAAGCCCAAGTTCTCGCATTGATCGAACCAGTTTTTCCAACGAAAAGGAGATTTCCAAGCTTGACTTCTCAGGATTTAGCACTAGATACTAATAGAAACCATCACTGAGCATAAAGCTGTGATGTTTCTGCTGCATGATATTCTCTGTGTCTCCATAACATGTCACGGGAACATTTGGATGCTCTCCATACTAGAGAGAAATAGAAATGGTCCCTGTTCACATGGAGTAAGAATTCTTAGTTGCTGTATTAGACATTTAACACCATGAATGTCAATATCTAGTATCTAAAATGCCAATATCTGATTCGTTACATCTTGAAAGCTAGATGAATGCTTAAAAGTGTCAGTGATTACTCGTGCACAATGAGACTTGTTATGTATAAGCATATGGCACCTAATCTTTACACTGTGATTCATATTTTAGATGCAAAATAATGAAGTTATGTTCTCCTGTTTGTAATCTCCATAAACATCCTTAACTGCAGAGCCTGCAACACTGGGAGATCTGATGTAGCTCTGTGTTATAGAACATGATATATATGATAAGGAATTAAGATATAGTAATAATTCCAAATAAATATATGTTTATTCAAACTCAGACTAAGATTGTTTGACTGGTTCTGGTTCAAAATTCTCTAGTAATTCAGATAAGTAATTCTAGTAATAGTAATTCAGATAAGTCATGAAACACGATGGTGGTCTCACCCCTTATTCCTTAATTACCTACAGTTACATCCATAGTGACCATAAAGGATGCTTTAATCTTTTTGCTTTGTTGATGTTCTTACTAAAATGAAAGACTTCAGTTATTTTGCTTATGGATGTGTGTTTGCTCCTTAGTTAATGTATGTTGGAACCTGATTGGACATGATGCACCCACATTCATCATGTCAACTACATAAAAGGTCCTGAGCAACTTGAGTGCTTGCAACAAATCCTGGATAAGTGTTTGCAGTATCAGATGTGATTCTCATATATAGTGCTCTTTTCACAGGCACCAGGGAGCCTGTGAGGGTGGAACAGAGCTATTTCCTCACTTCTAAAGTGCTTCTGTGTCAGGGTTAGTACATTCTGGAAGACTTTGGTGAGATCTGTTGTACCCAAGCAGGCAGCTGCATGATCTCTCTGTANAGATAAGTAATTCTAGTAATAGTAATTCAGATAAGTCATGAAACACGATGGTGGTCTCACCCCTTATTCCTTAATTACCTACAGTTACATCCATAGTGACCATAAAGGATGCTTTAATCTTTTTGCTTTGTTGATGTTCTTACTAAAATGAAAGACTTCAGTTATTTTGCTTATGGATGTGTGTTTGCTCCTTAGTTAATGTATGTTGGAACCTGATTGGACATGATGCACCCACATTCATCATGTCAACTACATAAAAGGTCCTGAGCAACTTGAGTGCTTGCAACAAATCCTGGATAAGTGTTTGCAGTATCAGATGTGATTCTCATATATAGTGCTCTTTTCACAGGCACCAGGGAGCCTGTGAGGGTGGAACAGAGCTATTTCCTCACTTCTAAAGTGCTTCTGTGTCAGGGTTAGTACATTCTGGAAGACTTTGGTGAGATCTGTTGTACCCAAGCAGGCAGCTGCATGATCTCTCTGTACTCTCAGTTCATCACGATCGGTGTGATCATGCTGTGATGGAGGCTCATGCTGTAAGTCCCTCTGAGAGGTGTGTAGTACATAAAGCACAGTGTGCTACACACTCTGACAAGTGTATAGGACATAGACCATAGTACTACTGCAGTGGTCGTCACAGCCTCAAGTTGTCTCCCAGCTCCCAACAGAGCCCACTGTTGTTTGCCTGCATTGTATCCTCTTAGCCATCCTTTGTGAGGATGCATAAGCTGGTATTTCCCTTGACCGCGCTGTACCTCTTCCAAGGGTAGGAAGTGTCAATTTAAGCAATTTAAAGTATTAATTTAAGCAACATCATCAATTGGTGCTTCATGTTTTTAATTTCAGGAAAGGACATTTCATAGCTTGAGCACTGCACTTTGGGCTGTGCACTGAAAGGTCTTTCTGCTGATGATTAGATTTATTTTCATTGGGCCTTTGTGCACTAAGCAGTAAAATTTCCTTCCCAGACTTTGCAGGAGTTATGAATTGCTGGAGTTCAAATGCACTTGACTTCTGTGACTGTACACAGCATCCTTTGTTGAAGTCATTGTCAATAACTCTTGTTAAATGGGAAACAGCAAAGTTCAAGTGCAGCGGTAGCTCAATAGCTGTTCCATCCTCCCTGAAAGCTGTATCCTGCCCAACAGAAGTACTTTACATTTCCCTTGAAGCTACCTGGCAGGAGATGCCCCCTCTGAGGCATTTCCAGCGAAGCTGCTTTGTTCATATTTTGAGCAACAATGGTAGAGGAAGGAGGAAAACAAATGGAACACTTGAGACACAGGAATTGGAGACAGATGCTGCTTTGACGGTTGGCATGGGTGGAGCTGGATGCTCACAAGGACTGCACTAGAAACACAAGGCCTGAGGAGGGGGAAGCAGCAATTTCAAGTGCTCACTTTTGGAGGGAGAAAATGTGCAGGTAGAGACCTTTGAGAGGGCTGAAAGATGAAGAAGTCTTACTGAGTCTGTCACAAGAGGGTTTATTATTCCTATGTCTGTCCCATAACGCTCAGCTTCTGCTTTTGTGCCTGTTTTGAGCCCATCTGATGGAAAGGTTGGTTCTGGAATACATCTATTAACCTTTCTCTTTGTTTGTTAGTCAGCAACACTCATGTTTTCCCTTTTCAACATCCACTTCCCTCACATCAGTGATGTGATGAGAGGCAGAAATTGCATACAATTTCTGCAGTGAGTTCAGCTCTGAGTGTTTCTAACATTCAGAACTAGAATACATGTACATTGTGTTGTGCCATAATGTATTTCGAGGTTATCTAGCAGTGTTAGGTAAATTGCACATACTATGTTTTTCATGCTTAGAGAAGTTAAGAATTTGTTGAGCAAATAAGCATTACAGATATGTCAGTGTTCCCAGAAACCCTGAGCAGGGTTTTTAGAGAAAGAGGAAAAGGGAATGAACATCATATTCCAGGTTCTGAGAAGTCTTATAGCCAGTTGTGTTCCTGGAGCACACCCTGCTACAGCTTTCTGTAGTGAATGGAGTTCCAAGGGGCAATGCCTTTACAGATGGTTTAGGTTCTTTTCATGTTGTATGGAAATCAAACTTCAATGCATTGTATCTGTTCTTAACTGTTGCTGCAGATCATGTTTTATTCATGTGAATGCTTGTGGTACAGTTAGGATCCTTTACTGTTTAATGCACAGGGAAAGGTTTGATTTGCACTAAGTGGCACCTGCCTGGCTTGTGGGTAGATACAGACTTGGAGGTCCCTTTCCCAGGTGAACATCAGGAATAAGGAAGTGATCCTGCGTCTCCTCAGGGATGTGCTGCACACAGAATGAAGACATTCTAACTGCAGGAAAGAGAATAGATGGAGGTTTGTAAGTGGCTTCCATGAGACGGTGTTGTTAACAGCACGTTGAAAAGAAAGAGGCTGGAAGACAGAGTGTCATTGTTGCTCTCCTGAAAAGACCATTCGGAGCGGACGGATCCCACTTTGCTTTATGTAACTTGGTGACTTTTTCCAAGGCAGAGATTCGAGGACTGCTCAAAGTAGCTTCTGTTCTGTGTCTGAAAGATGCTTCAGATGGAGGCAGGATGCAGCCCTGTGGCCCAGGCAGGCCAAGGCTTAAAGGGGAGCCTGTGGCATGGCAGGAGATAGTGGTAACTTCCATCTGCCAGCTTCCTGGTGAGGCTGGCTCCTGTGCCAGTGACTTCAGGGGCTCTGAAGCTGGATGAAGGCCTGGCAGAGGGGTGGGATGTGTCTGGACAAGGCACCTTCACAGTAGGGTGAGATTTGAGCCCTCTGTAGAATTTGGTTGCTTGAAAGTATTGTTCCATGCTGCAACTCACGTGTTGCTGTGTTACTGCAACTAATGCAGTGTTGTCTTGAGCTGCATGCATTCATCTTCTCATTTTATTATCCTCAGATTCTGGTAATGTGTTAGGAGTCCAAAATTGTCCAGTTTGCAGAGATACAGAGTGTGCAGAACATCAGAGCAGTGCTTAGATTAAAGGAAAGCATCAATTATTTTGAGGACCCAAAGAATTCCACTGGTAAGATAGAATAAGAAAGGCAAGAACAGCTAGCTGATTAGACATCAGAACTAAGTCGATACCTTCTTTTTCTACTACATATTGATCTCACTCAGTTGTAACTGTAGGTATCCTTTAACTTCATTTTGACTTAAATGCAATGCAGCAAGAACAGTTGATCCAGGCCAGCTGTGTTCTTGCTGCATTTCCACTGTTTCCAAGTCATTTGTGGATTCTGGGCAATGCTGACCTTCCCAAAGGAAAGTGTCCTGCCTGACCTGTATGCTACCATTGTTTAAGGCAGCCTACATCATTAAACCGGGGGCCTACAAGGATGCTGGAGAGGGACTCTCCATCAGGGACTGTAGTGATAGAACAATGGGTGATGGATTCAAACTGAAAGAGGGGAAGTTCAGGTTAGATACAAGGAAGAAGTTCTTTACTGTGAGGGTGCTGAGGCGCTGGCACAGGGTGATGGCCCAGAGAAGCTGTGGCTGCTCCAGCCCTGGCAGTGTTCAAGGCCAGGTTGGACAGAGCCTTGGGTGACATGGTCTTAGTGTGAGGTGTCCCTGCCCACGGCAGGGAGGTTGGAACTGGCTGATGTTAAGGTTTGTTCCAACCCAAACCATTCCATGGTTCTGTATTAATTAAACTTGAAGCTGAGCTCCTACATGCCCATACATTTCAAAAGGGTATGGGTTGTTTTGTGTTTTGTTAAAGAACTGAAGAAGCGAATGTTCCCTAAGCAGTGAACAGAATGAGAGCATCCTGCCTCCTCAGGAAGGATGTAACCTTGCATTAATGCTATTTACTCCCAACACTTACGATGTGATGCAGAAAAAGGATGTTCTCCTATAGCTGCTCCTTCTCGAGCCTTCACAGGGACAAAAGCAGGGTGGTTGCTCCTGCCATGCTGTCTCTTCTGTGACACCAATCTGTCACTTTTTGTTTCCTTGACATCCTCAGGAGCTCCCTTTCCTGGCTTGCTGTCTTAGAAAAGTGTGTGCATGTTTGCTGCTGGAATCCTCTTACCAGGCAGAATGAACTGGATTAGGCAAGAGAGCTTACTGATTAATGCGTAGCTCCACACTACTGCCTGCTGAAAGGAAGGGAGCACTGTAACTGAGGATGACGAGGGCACACGTTGGTATTTGCTGAACTTCTTTTAAACACAAGGGCAAGACTGTAAATTGGGGTTTCTGTACTAGTGCTCTTTCTTCAAGGCTCTTCGCAGTGTGTGGTTGGTACCGGTACTGGTATTAAAGAGTTGGAAGCTGTTTCTGCATCAAACCTAAACCACATTGCACAGACGTAAAATAGCTCTGCTTGCCTCAAGTTATTTGATAGAGAGCAGTACTGACTTAACTGAGTGAGAAATACTGAAGTGGAGGATCTGAGGAGGAGCAGCCCCAGTTTTGGCTGAAAGGGCTGCAGAAATGGACTGAAAGGGTTTACTAGTCGCATTCAAGAGTAGTTTGAGTAATTGGGAGGCTACTAGTTGTATTGCACAGTTAGGTGGTCTTACTGTAGTAGTCAATATGCATAGGTACACTATAAATACATTGGCAACTTTTCTGATGAGTCACTTCATAAATCAGTTGTGAAATGCCATTGTCTCTGCATCAGAAGATAGGACTTGCACGCTAAACAGCACTAATGGAGGAGGAAGAGGAGNTAGTTGTATTGCACAGTTAGGTGGTCTTACTGTAGTAGTCAATATGCATAGGTACACTATAAATTGTCTCTGCATCAGAAGATAGGACTTGCACGCTAAACAGCACTAATGGAGGAGGAAGAGGAAAAGGAGTTTGGCCCAATATCATCAGAGAGGAGACCTTGTTTGAAACAGACCCTGTGGGCTCTTTTATAGCCATGCAAGTGGCTTCTTGGTGTTACCTAACATTGTGATTCCTCTGTTGTAGAAATGGGAAAGGCTGGTAACATTTCCTCCTGCACGGAGCTGTTCCTGCATGTGGACAGTAGGCTTCGAGCCCTGTTTTGGGTTCACAGACATCTTACAAGAGTCAAGAAGTGAATTCTGTCCATCAGAGCACGCTGGTGTCTAGTGCAGAAAACAAGGGACTTGTTTGAGGCTGTGTGAGACCTGCTCTTTTCCAGATCTGATATACAGAGCACCCAGAAACCAGGTTGAACCAGAGGTACCCCAGAGTCTCTGCTTCTCCATTAGCAGGAAGGTAACTTGGCATCCACTTGCGTTTGGCAAGGAGATAACCAAATAAACAGCAGAGAGACACAAGTCCTGTGCTCGGAAGCAGTGACTTCTGTTCCATTGGAATGCTGCCATGGACTCGAGTGAGAACAGTAATTGGTCATGCAACTGGGGGAGCACAACCAAGCAAGGAAATGCATTATGAATGGGACAGTGCTTGAGAAGTAGCGGATAAGATAAAGACACTAAGTCACTTTCTTGGTGCTGGCTCTGGCTTTTCCTGCTTACAGGAGCTGTGACTTCAGGAACACTATAAAAGCCTGAAGTTCCTTGCTGGAAGCTCACCACTTGAAAACACGCCAGATCCTGCACTATCCCCAGGAATGAGTAATTACCCATTTGTAGCTACAGAGCTGCTCTGCAAAGGGTGGGAGTGGAGATAAGTGGATACATACAACCCTGTGAAGCATTAATAGTACTAACAACAGAACTCCAGCTGAGGCACAGGGGTGGTGAATAGAGCAGGAACTGGCCTTTGAAAAGCTCAATGTGGAGAAATCCACTTGGAGTTGTTTGTTTTGAGCTGCAGTCAGCGCAGCCACTGCACACTGGTTGTTGGTGAGCAGCATGAGCAGAAAAGGGGTAGGTGGGGAGAGGATCTCTGCAGAAGAGGTCCTGTCTTGAAGGTGTTCTTGAGCTTGAGAAGGCGTTTGGGAGCAGCTCCAGTGCCTAAATGGGCTCTAAGAGACCTGGAGAGGGGCTTGGGACAAGGGCCTGTAGGGCCAGGCCAAGGGCAATGGCTTGAACCTGCCCAAACAGGGCAGCCTGAGCTGAGCTCCAAGGCAGAAGCTGTTCCCTGTTTCCAGGTGCTGAGGCGCTGGCCCAGGGTGATGGCCCAGAGAAGCTGTGGCTGCCCCATCCCTGGCAGTGCTCAAGGCCAGGTTGGACACAGGGGCTTGGAGCAAGCTGCTGCAGTGGAAGGGGTCCGTGCCCGTGGGAGCAGTGGTTGGAGCTGGAGGAGCTTTCAGGTCCCTTCAACCCAAACCAGGCTGGGTTCTATTGAAAAGCTCGGGGTGTGTGTTTGAAGCATTTGAAGAGATCAGAATAATAGATCAGCTGCTAAGGGACTCATCTGTTTGGGTGGCAGCATCTTGGTGCTCTGGGCAGATCACGGATGAGGACACTGGAGACTGAGCCTTGTGTAACTTGCTGATAATTTGCATTTTCCCCCTGTTTACAGCAACTAAGCCCATACAATTCCTATGGCATGCACTGCTGAGCTGTACAACTGGTGCACTGCTGAGCAGTTCAGTCTACACAGGAGGAGAAAGCACCAGATAGAAAAACACACATGAATTGTGATGTGTATCTCCAGCTAAGAGAGGAGCTGCAGCAGTGACATCCCTTATCAGAGCTCACCATGTCTGCAGGCAGGAAATAGGCAGACAGAAAATGTGCAGACCAAGTTAAAACTAACTAATGATCCTCTCTGTAACTGCTCAGTTATCCAAGCTTGCTGACACCTTTGAAACAAAATGATGACTAAATAGTAATGTGTACAGCAGAGACCGAGTGATACACCAAGATGAATAGGGTTTAGCCACCATTTATCACAGTTAAGCCATAGCCTGAAGGCCATAATGCTGATTGCTTAAATTCATTATGCAGACAGTATAATCTAGCAGTCAGTAATGTGCCTGTGAGAAGCAAGAAACTATTTCTGTTGTTTGAGTTGTAGGCACAGAGATTGTCGTTTCTCTTAGTTCTAAGATACGATATTAACGTTTGTAACGCTTTGGTCTGAACCAAAGAGCATTAAACCCACTGAATTCTTGTATTTGACTGTTTCACGTATTCAGAACTGTGAAAATCAGCACTGCTGCTGAAGGACCCATTTTCAACCCTTGGGCTTGCAGTGGTATCGTGGCACTTACCCAAGCCTCAAGCTGCCAGCTTTCACACTGAGACATGCATTCTTGATTCCTCTAGCCTCTTAGCTCTCCAAGGTTGCTGGGTCCAGATAAGCACCCAGTGTGTTGTGAGAAATGCCTTCCCAAAGCTTTCCTGCTCAGGTGAGTAAGAATATACTTAGTGCCTTTCAACTTCCACTCACGGAATTACTTTATCAAAGGTAGGAAGTGTGACTTGCCACATGTGTGGGAACTAAGGCACCGAGAGGTGAACAGTTTGGTTTAGATGTCATTTCAGCTGCAAAAGTGAATCTTTACACCTCTGCAACACTTAAACTTGGGGTTGTGAAGCTTGCTGGGCACCCAGGTGCAGGTTAGAAATGGAGCATGGTACCTCCATGTGCAGGAACTTGAGCAAACCATTGTGTATTTGTATTTAATGGATGGAGAAGGCTGTCACTGTACATGCAAGATGTGTTGGTGATGCATCATCTCCATGTAAATAGCCAGAAGAATATGGGTGCACTTCCAGCTTCTCTGTATGTGTCCATTCTGTGCCCTGTGCAGTACTAGTTGAGTTTTATGGGGCTAATACTGGTGAGCAGTGTTACGGCTCTGCACTTCACAATTGCACGTGGAAATCACCATGTATTAACAGCAGTTGTGTTCTGATGCAGCCATGACCCTCACTCTGGGTGCCAGGAAATGCTGCACTCCTGAGCTGCCCTGCAGTGCAGATCCTGTCTCACCTGGGGAAGGAAAGAACAAGAAGAGGCAGAAACGGTCAGCCACAACTTCGACATCCTGGGTTTAGTCCAGGTATGTTCTGAACGAGCTGACTTGCTCTGAAGAGGCTGAGGTGATGTTTGTGCTGATGAGAAATGCTCACGGGTTCTCAGCCTGGCAAAAAGTGCTTGGTTTGCTTCTTACACTGTCTCATACTGAAACCAGTGAGCAAAGGGGTTTATATACATGGGCAGGGTGCGTTGCAGTGACTGCTTTGATTCTGTTTGTGATACAGCTGAACACCAAGAGCTATTTCAGTGTCTGATGCAGACTGGTTCCTCCCTTGAGTGCTGCAGCTCAGAGACAGCGTTGCGTTAAAGAGAATGGGAAGAATTCTGCTGTAGACAGAAAACCCATCACCTTCTGTTTGTAGGTGATGCCCTTTCCCTCCTCGCAGCCCAAGCAGCCCCTCTGTTATGCACATGCCATCCTTTTACCCTGATAGCAAGAAGTGGGTGAGGAAGGGAAAACATAAAACCCAGTAGCAAAGTGGCTTCCTATGTGGCAGCTCTGCTGAGCAGCAGCTGTTACCTCTGGGTAGCACTCCTCACTCACTGCTTGCCTTGAGCCTTTGTGGACAGCGTTCCTGAAACACAGGGAATGAGACCACAGGGGAAAGATGCGATGGTTTTTTAATGTCCTCTTCCCCTTTCTCTGAAAGCCCTGGGACTTAGGTTCTAAAAGCTGCCTGGGGGGGACGGAGACACTAAAAGCTGTGGTGGGTGTGACATGGCTGTGATAATTAACATCATTTCATATGCTCCAAACAGCCTTGGAGCAAATCACCATAGAAATCCAGCTCGTGTTCAGTCCCAGGGGAAAGGCCTGCCTATGTTATTCTGCTTTGTAGTAAGCCCCTAGGATAAGGCTTTGGAGTGGTCCAAAGGAAGCAGTTTGCAGGGTTGTTTGGCCGTGAGCATGCTGCTGAATTCCCAGTTGTGAGGGACCTTGGCAATCAGGTATTACCATGGCTGCTTTCACTGCAGAGCACAAGAGAAGAAATGGGTTCTTCTCCCTACGGCTGCTGCAATACAGGAGGCAGAACCGGCCTTAGATGCTCGTATTCGCTGAAGTAGATGAGATGCCAGCTTTGTATTATTTGGCATCAACCCCCTGGTGCTTCTGACAGGAGCAGCAAGGGAAAATGCCCCCTGAATTTTAAAAGGATGCTTGAATCCAGAGAGCAGAATAACCACAAATCAAAGAGCTGCAGCTATGGGAAAAACACTTGAGAGAAGGACCCGAAGTAACCTGAAGCAACCACTAAACTAAGGCAATTGAAAGAAGTACTCAGAGAAAGAAATCTCCCTGCTGTTAGAAAACCAGTTAAAGGCATCTTCACCTCTTTCCTGGCACTGCTACCCACAGCAGCAGTGTATTTTGTCTGCAGCAGTACATGTGGTACTTGCTGCTCAATGGTCCTGGGCTGCTTGGTTATGCTTCTGTATTCACAATTGTTATCCATAATGCTTGTCTCAATGAGAACTCCTTCCAGGTCCGTGCTCCACGCTTCACACTCATTTAGTTTTCCTCGACCACCTCTTCATGTTTTGAGCGTGGAGCTGCCATCCGTCTGTGACTGCGCCGTTTGTTCTGCCTCCAAGACGGGATTTCAGGTCTCTGTTTCTTAGTTACCGCTTCCCCTCATGCAGGATTTATGTATTGGATGGATGTTGACAACCCAATGGTTCACGTGGAGCTGCTTTGACAATGGAAGCACCTTAAACCCTTCTAGATGCCCTTTGAAATCTGTCGCTGAATTGCACCTCTGCAGCAGCTGCGGTGTGAAGTTAAGGGTTCTCCACTGGCCTTTCCACACCGAGCTGCTTCCATCCCATATCTTCCAGCCCTTTCTTGTTTCAGATTTGAGCTCTCATATCCTAACGGCTGATTCCAAGACGCTCCCTTCTCCACAGTCCTTCTGTTCCCTGGAGCCTGAGGTCAGCTGGAGTTTTACAGCCTCCTAACTCCCAGAACCCTTTGTACCTTTCCTCTGGGATTTGCCTTTCCGCTTTATTTCAGGCTTTCACCATTGACACCGCTCCCTGTGTAGTGCTAATCCGGCCTTGTACTTCCTCTCTTCCTCCTCATTCCTCTCCTCCAGCTATTCGGGTTTAGCTGACGGTGATCACTAATGGCTTAGGCTCCTGTTGGGGCTGTAGTTACAGTCTCTCTCAGCAGTAACAGCCACACTCCGTTGGGTACCAGGGGTGATGCTTCCTGACAGCATAACACCCCTGGGGATTGCGTTACCCAGGCATGCAGAAAGGAGAAAGTGCCTGTCTGGCCTCATAAACACAAAACACAAGGCAGAGGTAGAGCTGGGGCTGCGCTCAGCAATCCCAATGTACTCTGTGCTTCAGAACCCCTTCCCCACCCAGGTGTGTTTAATACAGTCTCTGTCTTTGCATGATACTTACAGAAAGCATGAGGGGAAAAGGAGCTTTCGGGTCAGTGTATCCGATCCCCCTCGTGTGCTCTTGCAGGAAGAGGCTTTGAAGAATACATCCCAATAGGGGTACATTGTAATGGCAAATTGCAGAAGTCGTCACTAACCGAAGCTCCAAATGAAGGAGGCAGGCCTTACAGCCAGCCAAAAGGAGGGAAGCTGTCATTGGTTAGAACTGGTTTCCTTCACTCTGGAAGCTTTTCCATAGAGGTTGTGGCTTCTGTTTCCTATAGGCATCGACTGGGCTTCCATCTGTTCAGATTGCTCTGCTCTTTCATCATGGAGACCATTTCCATGTTCAAAAACTCAAGTCATGGATGCAGAGGGTGAGGGCCGTTGGGTCTCAGAGCCGACCAGGCAGCTTAAGGTCAGAGTTAAGCAAGTTTAATCCGAGAAAACAAAAGGACATCAAGCAATCTTATTTCGACTCCGCTTTACAGTAAACAGCGTTATCAGCATCCTTAAACTTCGTTATCCCTCCCTCGCCGCCTCTGAAGCCCCCACTAAATCCCCCTCTGACACCACCTTACAATCCTTTCAGAGGCAATTGGCTTACAGCAGAGGACACAGCTCCCTCCCTTAGGGCTGGCTTCCGCCCTGCTCCCACTCGCGTTGGCACGAGCGTGACGCTGGGATTCTGCATGGGGGAGCAGTTCTGTCCCCAGGAGCCCTTACAGGCACCCGTCAGCAGGTGAGCGGCTCCAGGGACACGGTCAGGGCCATTTTCCGGCTGTGAATTTAAACCCTAAGCCCTCACATACCCCTTATATATAGAATCATGGAACAGTTCGGGCTGGAAAGGATCATCCAGTTCCAACCCCCCTGCCATAGGCAGGGAGACCTCACACTGAACCATGGCACCCAAGGCT
>NDXB01011300.1:4162-31256 GCA_002631895.1 Agapornis roseicollis | reverse complement strand
CCCCCCCCCCCCCCTTCAAAAGCTGGCTCCATCCAGGCTGTCAGACACCCCAAAGTTAAGGGACACGTGTTAAGATCTACAGCAATTAAAAGGGGCTCCAGCCTTAATGTGCTCAGCTGAAGGCCCAGGTCCCCAGGTTGTATGCGGGGAAATTGGCTGGTAATTTAGTGGCTGATGCCAACTGGCTGCATCTGTCCAGCTCTGCGATAGCCTTTCCTTCCCTGCTCTTTTCCAACCTGGCAAGCACGCAGCCTGGGGAGGAGGCAGGGATGGCTCACACAACCTGCTCGCTCGACACGCTGCCTGGGCTTTACGGCCATGGATGGGGTGGCACGGATGGGGATGTCACCCCTGGACCTCTCCCTTGGGAGCAATGGGACCAGGCATGAGGGATTCCCAGATCTCTGCTCATTTTGAGTGGCTGAGGGAGGAGATTCTCAGTTTGCTTTTGCTCAAGGGGCTAAACCAGTTTTCTCCCTGTACCAACAAAGGTTTTCCTTTGTCTCTTGAGCCGGCTGAAATGTGGTTAGAAATAAACCACTTTGTGCCATTTGGTTTTAAACGTATTTTTTCCTCCTCCATCAAAGCAAATGAAAGACCTGAATTTGTTTCGCTTCCGTTCAGATGAAATGATCCAGCTTTTCCAGCACGATATCTCCGTTAGAAACACATTTATTTGGGCAAGCTGGTTTGCCAAATTGGACAGCAGTTTGTAGCTAGGATCAGAATTTCCCAGTCCTCCTGAGACAGCGTTTTGAGGAATGATGGAGCTGTTTAACCAGTATTTCCAGGCTGGAGTCCATTGGATCTTCAACCCAAAGGGATTAACTTCCACCCTACAACACAGTGCTGTCAGAGGAGAAGCTGAAGGTAGGTGACCCACAGAGGTCTCTCTCATGCTCACCTCCCTGTGAACTGATGATAAAAGCATTCCCCCATTGTATCAACAAAGCCCAGTATATTCCTGAGACATTCCAGGTTCCTGGCTGGATACAGGGGTCAGCAAACTGCTCCAACCATGGGATAGCATCTCTGGTAGCACTGCCAAGCTGCCCCTGGGACACCTCAGCTTCGTGCAGGTCATAGGGAGCGACCTCATGCTTGGAACAGGGAGAAAGGGATGCAGATGATAGGAGAGCCTTGAGATCTCTTCACCACCACCAGCCTTGGGCTGCTGTGTTGAGTCCCATCTCTACTTCAGTGTTAACACAAATCCATTTGGAATGAGGCAGGATTTGAGATCCTGGCACTAGCAGCATCTTGTTCTGTTTTGGTGATCCTTTGGGACCATCAGTGTGGGAGGTTTGGGATGACTCCTTGCTGCTCTCATTGGCAGAAACCAAGAGGCTCAGCACAGAGGCACAGCACTTGGAGGTCTCCTGCTTTAAACTGCAGTTGAGGTGCTCCATGGAGCCGGCAGGAGCATGGACAAAAGGGATATTTTCCTCCTCCTGTCCTCCAAATGTCCTTGACCCCTTGGCAGAGGAGGTGGGTCCCTCATGTGCAGTGCCTGGGACAAGCACCAGGTGATGGCTGCCCATGCATCACCCCAGCAGTCACGCTGGACCCCTCATGTCATTCCAATTCATCTTTCTCCATGTGTTCCCTGTCACCGGCAGTGCTGCAGGGGGAGAATGGGAAACGGAGTTGGATGGAGCCAGGGAGAGGCAGGCAGAGAGAGAGGCTGTCGAAGGGAAGGAGGGGAGAGGCAGGGTGATGGAGATAGAGCCATGCAGGTTCTATTATTGAGGGCTGCTGCTTCCTTGCCTAGGGAATTCCCACCAGCCCTGATGGAAGCTGCTGGCTGCAGTGGGATGGAGGGGCCCATCCTTCATCCCGAAGCAGGTGCAGTGAACAGAGAGCCTCAGGAATGTCTTTTGTGGTCTCTCAAAGCACCATAAGGCTCAGGATGTTTTTCACTTTGAGGCAGTGGGGAAGGAAGGGTCATAGCCCCCTTAGGAGTGCAGTCCACCAGCACTGGCTCTGCTTGGTGTGCCAGGGAACTGCATCTCAGAGGGGATCCCAACTCTGCACCTTTCCATATTGATTCCATTTGGGAGTTAGAGCTTGATTTCAATCTGCAGGCACAGCACATGGGGTGACAGCAGGGTAAGCCCACCATGGCATCATGCCTACCATGCTCTCTGGGCTGCCTGTGTCGTATCCAGGGAGGAACACCCAGCTTTGTTCTCTGCTCATCAGGAAGATGTGGGGCTGAGCCGTGGGATCCCTATAGCTCAGATGGGGACCACTTGTGCAGCAAATACTCACTTGGCGCCAGCTCCAAGGAACTTAGAGGGAAGAACAAGGGAACTTGGCTGCCTTTGTGCCTGCGTTTCATCTCCCGCCTGCCTGCGCTGCCTATGTGGGCTGGGGGAGCGCTCCTCGGGGTCATGTTTGTTATGTTTCCAGGAAGCCCCTCCAGAAAAAACATCCTTGAAACACAGAGGTTTCCCTTCTGCCGGCATACAAATGAACCCCAAATAGAGCCCACTTCAAAGCGGCCAGCTAATGAGCCGGTCTCTCCCCCTCTCCCCGCCCTGGTTTCAGGAGGGCCCTAACGATGCTGCGCTATTACAAAGGCACCAGCTTTGCGTTTTGAGCCTGCTCAGCGGAAAGAAATAGAGGAAAAATAGGAGGAGAGGGGGCAGGGAGCGGTGGGAATTATGCATGCCAGCACAGGCAACACTGGGATGCTTCCCAGTGCCCTGGTACCTGTGATGGGTGGTGGGGCAGCCCAGCACAGAAGGGGCTGAGTGTGAAATGGGACTGATGCTGCCTTTCAGTGCCACTTCACAGCAGTGCAGATCCCACTCTTGCCTAGGGGAGTCTGCAGGTTGCACAGGGCTGCAGGTTGCCCTGATGTTCTTGGTTTTCCAGGGATGTGAGGGTGATGGGGGTAGGGAAGCGGATTAGATGGAGGGAGTGGAGCATTGCTTGGACCATCCCCTTGAATTGCAGTGGGCTTTTATTCTCCTGAGCCGGTCTTTTCAACTTTGCTTGGAGCTGCTGGTGCTGGCTGTGGTGGGGGTCGGGGATTTAGCACTAACCCTGCATCGTTATCCCCATCCCTCCCTGCTCTTCCTCTCCCCCCAGCTTGGGGTGCAAATCTCAGCTCGGACTAAAACCCACTTGGCTGTGCTGGGACCAGCATCACTCCCTGGGGCGGCTGCACCTCCTTCCCGCATGGCCNTCTCCCCCCAGCTTGGGGTGCAAATCTCAGCTCGGACTAAAACCCACTTGGCTGTGCTGGGACCAGCATCACTCCCTGGGGCGGCTGCACCTCCTTCCCGCGTGGCCCTTGCCCTGGGTACTTGGTGTGCGCCTGGAACCCCCCCAAACCCCTTGGAGCTGAAAATGCTTCCCTGAATCCCCAGCACGAATCATGCAGTGAAAGCCGGTAGCAGGTGTGGGAATAGCTAAGAGAAAACAAGAACCACAGGGACCATCAGCTGCAGAGCCAGAAGGAAAGCCTGGGTCGGGAAATGGGGTTTGCAGTTTTTCCTCCCCAGGTGTTTGGAAGAGGAAACAAATGCATATGTTCTCTTTGTTTGCTGTGTTCAAAAGTTCTCTTCTGTTTCTGATTGGTGAAAAGTAGCTTCCTCCCCCCCCCAGAAAAAACCCATTTTCTTACCAAAAAAAAAAGAGGGTTTCCCATTATTCCATTTTATCCACAGTATTATTTTTGCCTGGTTGAGGAAAGCACTTTCTGCCACAGAAATGCGAAACAAAACTAACTCCTTTCTGCTCCTGAGCCATAACTATTCACAAGTGCTCTGAAGTGCCCTGTACCAGCTGGAAGCTTTTCCCATCCAACAAACAGAGAGGCTGTTTTGCTCAGGACCAGCTTTCCTGCATGCACCCAAGGTTGAAAGGGTTTTGGTTCTGTGTCTTGGTCTTAGAGGGTTCCTATACCCAAGCAAAGTCATTTTTCAGAGGAGCATCCATGTCTCTGGTGCTGAGCTGTTATTTTAGGGCTGCCCTACCCTTAGCAACTCGTACTAGCCAGAGAGAACAAATAGAATCCTGTTTATGAGAACCTTCAGGATTTCACATCCTCCACCCTGGAGCCTTTCAGGTACTTCCATAAGAGAGAATTATGTAGCCAATTTTACCTTGGGAGGACCAAAGGTACCTCTGGACCCTCTCTATGGGAGTCTTGTATCTCAAGGGCCTTCCATGGGTATGGGTGTACTAATGCAACACCAATGGTGGCACAAGCTGATGGTGTTGACAGTTTCCAGTAGCTCTCCAGCTTTCTTTCTTCTCTTCAGATGCTCCAAACCCCAGGGCCTCGAGCTGATGTAAATCAGTGCATCGCACTCAGGCAGCCCCAGAGCCTTTGGTCGAGCCGGTGTCACGCAGCAGCACATGCAGAGAGGAGGAAACTCCTCCCAGCATCCCCCATCTCCTCAGTATAAATAAATAATGTTCAGTCTCAACATATCTCCACCCCCGAGGGCAGGAGCAGTGATGAATATACCCAGCCAAGACATAGTTCCACTGCTGGGTAATAACAAATCTTTGATTCCTGGCTGGATGTTAATGCCTTCTTGGATGCTCTGCTCTGTTTAGCCAGGCTGTGGGAGTCCCTCTGGCAGCCCCTGTGGGCACCAGGGCTATGGATGGAGCCATCAGCCCCTTAGAGATGTTGTCAGTACCACTGATTGGCCCCAGCATTGATTTCCATCCTTTCCATCCTTCTCTGTGCCCTCCCATCCATTGCCCCTCATTCCTCTCTGGTTTTCTCTCTTGATCAAGGAGTAAGCAAATAGGAACAGCAGGTCTGACGTGTCTGGGGTTGGCTTGGGTGATTGCTATGGCTCTCACACTGTGCCATCAGCTCCAACACTGGCCAGAGCCTGGCCAAAACCGTCACCTCTCCTACCAACCTTGTCCAAGAGATGCGTATCACCCAGCCCTGCACCATCCCTGGGGCAGGTACAATGATGTGAGGAGGGATCAGTGGGGCTGGACTGGGCTGGACCAGAGCAGGGAAGACTTTACTCTGGCTAAATGCAGTCCCTGGGGTAGAGCTTGACTTAAAGTGGAGCCCAAGAGTGTCATCAGGCTTGGAGGGCTGCTGGAAAGGAAGTTGGGTGGCCCAGTAGCTGCTGTCTGCCTCAGATGACAAAGAATTGGATCTAGATGGTCCTTTCCAACCCAAACCATCCTATCATTCTGTAAAATAGGGATCCAGGGATGGAGACAAGCCTGTGTCTCCCATCACCTCATGGCAGCATCCTCCTTTGCCCACAATGGATCCAGGATGGATATCCAGCAACTCTGAAGAGGAAAACAGAAACAAACACCCAGACCCCCCTCCTCATCCCCACTGCCAACGGAGGAACAAAACCCTGCAGCAAAGGGCCCTCAAGTGAGTAATCTCTCCTTCATATGTGTCCCAGCATCCCTCCGCCATGCGCCGTCCTGGTAGCCACCACTTGAATTAGCACCAAAGGATTATGGGAGGCAGAGTCATTAATCTAGGTGACAAACAGGACTCTGAAGGAATATTTGCACCCCGAAATTGAAAAGATTAGGCCATATTTGTCAAGGATTGGTAGGCTTTATCGCCTCCGGAGCAGATGCTGTTAAATATTCATGAGCTGCATAAGTGGGAGAAGACCTCGCTAGGCCTGATGACTTTCAGAGAGAGGAGGGAAGGGGGGGACGAGGGCGGGGGGAACATGGTGGCATCGCCATGCAGTGGTGGTGTGGGTGGGGAAGGGGACATTGCTGGTACCCAGGGGGAGGTGGCTGTGATGAGGGAGGGGTGGTAGGACCCCATCCATCCCTCCGGACATGGGGTGTTGGATGCAACTCATCCATGCAAGGAGCCCCTGGCCCTTGTGCAGGCAGGCTCTGCCTTTCCTGCTCTGTAACAGGGAGTGGAGCCGGGCAGGTGGGTAAAAAGCAGTTGCAAGATCAGGGCTGGGGTCACTGTTGTTCCCCCCCAAGCTTTGCAGTCAGCCTGGAGGTGAGTGACGAAGGGTCCCTCAAAGGACTGGGTAATGAAGTGAGCTGGGCTTGATGATGCTTGATTTTGGGCCACCGGGCTGGGACATTGGATGTCTCCATATGCATCCCCTAACACACAAATGGGTTGTGAGATGGAGATGGAGACATGCACAAAGCATGGGCAGGAAGGACTTCAACAGTAGTGGGAGGATGGGGAGGTAGGGAGAGGAGCTGGATGGGGAAATGAGTTGAAGAATGGGGAGGAGGTAAAGGGTCCTGTGGAAGGAAGTAAGTAGGTAAAAGGTGGATAGAAAGAGTCTTCTCCTTCACCTCCTAACCCCTATTTCCCCTCAAGTTTAAAAATGACCTTTCCAAGAGCTCCTGTTGCAGATCCCAGATGGCTTTAGCCTGACTGGTTGATGGGATTGACAGACATCCCCCTGCAGGGACCTCCTCTGCATCCCTGAACTCGCTGGGATCAAATCCTCCCATGTCCCTTGGAGTTTTCCAAGATGCAAAACAGCTTCTCAGGAGAAATGTGGAGTTCCAGGTATTCCTGAAGAGGCTGGAGACAGGGGAGCTGCTGTCTTTCCCACCCAGCATTTGGCAAGGAGGTAGATAGGAACACCAGAGCCGTGTGGGGAGGTTGAGGGCTCCCCAAGTTTCTCTCTGTATCTTTCACGCACACACGGATAGGTTAGATCCAATTTGAACCAGAAGTCCCAAAAACCAGGGAGAATTTCAGCTTGATTTTCAGCCAGCTCTTTCCCCTCATGTCAGTCAACTGATAAAGGGAAAAGCCAGGGCTGGCATTAGGAAAAGCATCGAGTAAGCTGCAAAACCAGCAGAAAAAGCCTCCATTGCCAGGCTGGTGGGGCGACAGACACTTAATTTAGTGCAGCCCAGGGATTTTTACATTGTGAGTGGAAAACCCTGATTCATCAGAAGCCCGGTTCTCTGACAGAACAGGTCAGTCCCACCGACGGCTTTGTTCGCTTTAAAGAAACCCCAAACCAATAAGAGTGAATCGGGTGAAATTTCGTACCCAGCCTCCTCCGAAAGGGACGAATTGCTGATGGGTGGATTTAAACCGTTTGCTGCCCAGGAGGTGATGGGTGATCCTGGATTGGGTGCCCCGGAACCTTCCTGCACTGCGGAACGCCGCTTCCCAGGATGCTGACAACAGGCGGGGGGGGAATAAACCCCTCAGTGAGAGCGCTTGAAGATGCTGCATAACCCACTCCCCACTGCCCCAAATCCTTGTTTCCATCTCAACCTTCAAGAGATCTTCGTCAAGTTCTGGCTTCAATCCGTGCGCAGGAGCCGGGCTCTCCTCCTCCCGTGCTCCCCAGGCCCCTGCCAGCCTTTGCACAATTTAATGTCTCCAGCTCTGTCCCTATTTGACAAACAGGTGATTTTGCTAATGAGGAATAAATGAGATTCACAGGATGAGAGCAAGGGAACAGCAGCTGTCGTGAGCGCAGGGTGTGCCGGCTTTATTAAAATAATATATGGCCACATGCTTAGTATTAGGGCTCGCAGTTTGAGAACTCCCATCTCATCCCTCCCGGCTCCCCCCCCCCTCCCTCCCCGTTCCTGCTTCTCCATCCTCAGCCTCTTCCCTGGAACGTTTTCCAATCAGTGAATTACTGGCTGGAGAGCCTGGACCATCCCAGGCCATGCATATGAAATGCATCCTCCTGCACAGCAGCCCTGGGGTTGAGCTGGAAGGGAGGGAATGGAGGGATGCACACGTGTGTGTGTGTGTGTGTGCACGTGTGTGCACGGGAATAAGGAAAGGAAGGGGAAGGAAGGAGGAAGGAGAAACAGAAGGGGAAGAGAAGGTGCTCTGAAGGGGATTATGATGAATTCTGGTAGCTACTCCTGGGACAGTGGGTGATGGACAGACCATGATGGGCAGAACAAAGTGCAAAGGCTCATTCAGGCATGGGGATGTAGCTGTTTCCTCATCCAGGAGGGAGATAGGGATATGACTGGAGGATGACTCTAGGAGGACGCGGAGACCTGTTGGACTGGAGGGAGATGCTCTGGGCTAACTCTAGCACGGGGCAGGACTGTGGCATTCCCATGGTGGTTATCCTGGGCAGGGCAGGATCAGCCCAATGCTGTGGAGCAGCACAGATGGTCAGTGGATTGAATTATTTTGGAGGAATGCTGCAAGGTGGCATTAGATTCCTGCAAAGATAAAGCAAGTGGCAATACCCTGGAAAAGGAGAGGGAGGCAGGGGAGAGGTTAAAGAAGAAAAATGATATGCATAAATAGATGGTGAAGGAATAGAAGTTGCACGGCAAGATAGGAAAAGTGGGATGCTTGGAGGGAGGAAGGCAGAGGAGAAGGATGAGGAGAGGGACCATGGGTCTCACATGGATGGAGACTTTGGGGTATGGAGCTCACTGCACGCTGTGACACCTCCCTGGTAACTGAAGAAGAAGGAGAAAAATGACTGCTGCTGCTGAACCCAGGGCACCATCATCAACCTGCTGATCCCATGGTTACCAGGGGATCAAGAAGTCCAAACTGTCAGCTGCAGTTTTAAACTGGTGTTTCTGTGCTCTCAGAGTTTAAGATAAGAAAGCAGAGATGCACCAGTGAAGAACCCGACCAGGCCAAACACCTTGCAACCTCCTCTGGACTTTAAAGCTTTTACAACAAAAACAGGAACTGATTTGTTTGTTGTAAGAATGGTTTCACAATTGCCCATTGAACACAATCAGTTACTTGCAATGATTCCCCAACTTCCTGGGCAATATTTCAAGGTGATGTGTATGCTGTGTCCATGACTTTTAACTGTGTAGTTGGGTTGTGTAGCTGGTTGTCATCCCCTCCCTAAAAAGCAGCTTGCATTAGCCCTGGAGCCCTCACCCAACCCATCTTTTTCCAGGCTTGAAGGAAGAAGTGAAGGGATTGTGCTCTTACTGTTTCCATGAGCAGCATCACTTATCTCCAGCAGTATCCCTCAGCAGCATCACGCTGGTGTCTGGACCACAAGCCTTTCTCTACCACAGCATACACCAAATCCCCCATCCGGACATGCTTCCCAGCATCCTTAAGGAAGCACAGACCCCAGCTGGGTTCCAGGGGCTGGGGCAGATATGCATCCCCTTGGCTGTTTGCTCAGGTGCCCTCCTGCTCCCTCCTTCTCCTATGCAGCAGCTCCGGTAACAGGGAGCGCAGCCCCGGGTAAACAAGTGCTCAGTGAATAATTCACTCAATGAGTGACAGAAGAATTGCCTTTAACAATTTGCTGGGCAAATATTATTTGACCATTTCTAGAGCTGCTTGAAGAGTACAAATATAACCTGGGAATAATTCATTTGACAAAAGCAGGCTGCAACTCGTCAGATAAATTATTGACAGGGGATAATGCAGCCCCGTGTAAGGGTGTCACAGCAGTCACCAGAGTCCTCTCGTCATAGAAGCACAGGTCTATGCTTTGGTCCTGGCTACCCTGCTTGGCCCAGGGTCTCCAGAGGGTCTGGGTGGGATAGTGGCCACATCGCTGCCTTGGCATCCCGATTGCTCAGAGAGGAGCTGGGCCTCATCTCTCCAGCTGTGTCCCCGTGTTTCCAAAGGATTAAGCTCCCATATGAATGCTTCTGGGACCCCAGAGAATGAGAGGAAGCATCTCAGCTTCTGCATGAGGGGACACAGGGGTGTAGGAGAGGATGCGCTCCAGCAGGGAGGTGGGAAACATCCCCCCTTCATCCCCAAGGGCTCTGGCTTTGGAACAAAAAGCTGGAGTTACATGAAGGGCATCCCCTGCTGAGGCCCTGGGGCTGGGGCTCCTGCCTCTATTGAGGTGGCTGTGGCATGCATGACTCCAGGTGTTCCCACAGCGCAGATGGAGCCCCAAATCCTCTCCCTTGCATCCTTGCCTGAGGCACCTGAAGCTTAGCAAGGTACTGGGGAGCTCTTGGTGGTGTGGGAGGGGGTTGGGGAGGGGAATCACCCTCTCCAGCTGGATAAATGGCATGGGAAGGGGAGCTCTGAGGGGTCATTGGTACAAATGTGTGCCCTCTCACTCGTATAGGTAGGGCAAGGTGTATTGTGGAGCATGGGNAAACCCTTTTGACAAAATAAAAATGAAAAGACAGACAAGACCCAGTATCTTTGGGGGTTGTTTGGGTTTTGGGGGGGGGGGGGGGGGGGTGGGGTGGGGGGGGGGGGGGGGGGGGGGGGGGGGGGCTCAGCCTCATCCTACCACTGTCCCCAGCTGCTGTGTGATGCTGAGCATCCCTAAGGAGGGTCAGGGCAGCCTTGATGTCCAGTGGCTGTGGTGGCAGTGGGGCCATGCAGCACGAATCTCTGCTGCAAATCTCTCCTTGGCCCAAACCATCTCAGAGTCCTCTCTAATGGGTGACCCCTAAGTTATCTTTGCCTTGGGGCTGGCTTGATGAGGGCTGTGGGCTGAAGCCACTGAGAAGCTGCACTTTTGGCCAGTCTGTGCCTCAGTTTCCCCATGGGTTTCCCAGTGCAATGCTACTTCTGGTTAACTCCTCCATACACCCCAACTACTGCGAATGGGCAATGACCCAGAAGAAACCTCTCGCTCTTCTGCGGGGACCAAGAAGTCCAAATTGTATTGTAGATATCGTAGAAACAATGAAACAACGAAAACAGAACAGTTCCTAACTTCAAAAATACATCTAAAAAGATCAGAAGTTGAGGAAACTTGGTGGAAGTTGGAACCCTTTGGGAAGTGAAATGAAAAGCAACCTTTGCTTTCGACCAGCAGCACCAGAGGGGTCACCACACATCTCCCTGCTGGCTCCATTCCATTCCCATTCCATCGAGCGATTAAACCTAGTATTATCGTATTTATTTTGGCTTGCCTCCTTGCCAGTCCCCTGCTGTAAATTAAATGATTGCTGAGTTAGATTAGCAGAAAGCATATGTGGAAATTACCTTTTAATTTCTTAATTACATTGCACTCACCTGCAGCTCAACCTGCCAGTGTAAGGGAAGTGTGAAGTTAATTTCCATTGATATATTATCTGCATTCTTACAAATTGGGATCCTATTAAAGAGGAAGCGTATCAAGAATTCCTTGTTCCTAATCAGACTGTGGGACATGGATGGGATCTGCCTTCAGGCTCCAGAGATGTCCTGCAGAAACCAGGCTGGTCCAGGTCTGCGGGAAGCTCCGAGAGATGTCACCACAGGGTGAGTGAGCTTTTCTGCAGTGTGTAATGTCAGCAAGGATGCAGGAATAGGAGCACAAAGCCCACTGTTTCCTCACCCCCAGATTGTTGTTTCTTAGGGGCTATTTAGGAGCAAGCTCTTATCGAGTTGCTTTAGTCACAGGTCAAGGCTAGAGAAGGCTCTGGGGTGTTTAGGGGGCAGCCTCTGATCTCTGTACCAAATGAATCAGAAATCCCTATTTCTCCCAAGATTTCTCTTCCTATCGGGCTGCCTGTCAAGGCAAGGATGGAGAAGCCTAAGCCTGACTTTTTACAATGACATCCAAACCTCCTGGTCCCTCACACCACCCAAGGAAGCTCAGAAGGAGCACCAAGTCCCAGCAGTGCCCAGGCAGCCCATAGTAACAGGCTGTAGGGGGCTCAGGGTGGAACAAGTGGGGCTCTTCTAGGCATGCCTCATGTTTAGGGACACACCACTGGGGGGCTGCTTGGATACTCAGCTTGTACCAGTCCTGAGGAGCAACGAGAGGCACTTTTTGGTGACCTATGGTTCTGTACTTCCAGTATCTACTTTCTGCTTCCTAACACAACAGGCTTGCTCCATTCACTCATCTGGAGGCTTGGTTTCTTTCTTCTTTAATCACATTCTGTAGTCTGCAATGTTTTTCATGTTCCCTGTGCAGCGTGCAACAGAGGAAGGGGAGATAGCAAACTGATTTCCTATGCTAAACCTATGCCTACTGTGCAACAGCTTGGTGAGGGGACGTGGTGGTTCATTGCTTGTAGAAACTATTTTGGCTTGATTTTGTGTCCCAACCTAAGCAAAGCCAGGGTGGAAAGGTAACTGATCCAGTTGACAACCTGCTGCTATAGGATAATGCAGTCCTGGTTTTGTTTACAAGATAAGTTCCTCTGAATAGGCTCAAATGTAGGCGCAGACCAAGCAATTCATTCAAAGGAATGATTGCTGGGGTCAATTCTTCTATTTCATCTGTATCTGATGTTACAAGCAGAGTTATCCTGGGGTCTATCCTGAAGCTTGTCCTGCTTTATGTGCTCATCCTGTGCAATATGTGACCTGGAGGATGAGGTGGGAAGCTCCTCATTAAGTTCCTGGGTGGTTTATCCTGCTGTGGGGCTCATCCTGCTGCAGGGCAGGGCAGCTTTCCAGAGGGATCTAGAGGAACTGGCCAGCAGGAAACGTGGAATGTTATAAGGACAAGTGCAAACCCCTGTTCCTGGGGTAAATAAGTGAAAAAAGGTGTAGATAAATGAACACGTGTTCAGGGGAGGGATGCCAAGATATTCAGGGGCTGGAGTGAAGAGAGGCTGAGTAAAATGGGAGTGTTGAGGCTCTTTGTCTAGGTATATGATGAGAAGGAGGTGGGTATAAACTAATTCAAGGAAGAATCTGATGGGATATAAGGAAATACAATTCACAGTGAGAATAAATAAATGGTGAAACAGGGTCCAAAGGAAATCCTGGGATCCCCATCCTTGGAGGTCTGGACAAATCCCTGCTAAACCTGGCCTGAATTCAGTGTTGGGTTTGCTTTGGTTGGAGTAGACAGCTCCTGAGGTCCCGTCCCACCTGAAATACCCTGTGATTCAGTGGTGTTGCTCTGTGCAAGGGACTGAAATTGCCTCTTGTGCTCTGCCCAGCACTTCAAACACAGATGTGTATTTCTGCTTCAAGCCTTGCCAACCGCACCTGAAAATCATCAAGAGGTGGCACAGTTCAGTTGCAAACCCATTAAATTCACTTTAGAGAGAAAATGTCCAGTAAAATCCAAAGCTAAGACAGAAAATGCCTGATTTTTTCATCTCTGCACAGTGCCTTACCTCACTTGACCACACTGCATTCATTTAAAACTCCTCATTCCCCACCCAGAGGTCACATCACCTATTAATCATGCTGAAGAGCTCCTCAATTATCTGAAACCATGATTACCCCAACCCATTCCACATCCCCCATGACATTTGGATAACTGAGGTTGTTCTGTATTATTATTATTTTTCAATTGTGGTAATTATTGTACATTAAACCATTAGCATTCATTACTCCTACAGTGTGTAATTAGAACAATGGTGGATGGATTGCTACCGACTCTAATGAAGTTTTTATAATTGTAATTTATGGTCGTCAAATTACCTTTCTTAAAAATGAAGCCTAATATTAGCCTCTTAAGTTATGGGGAGGGGGTGGTAATTACTTCTAATTGATGCTTCTTGTTTGCTCGCTGTACAGCGCAACACCGATTCAGCCCTACTCCAGGTCTCCACCTACCCAAGGGCAGGAGACCGCATCGTTGTAAAGCACATCTGGGGCTGTTCAGCCTGGAGAATAGAAGCTGCATGGAGACATCAGAGCAGCTTCCAGAATCTGAAGAGGCTACAGGGATGCTGGAGAGGGGCTCTTCATCAGGGACTGTAGCAATAGGACAAGGGGTGATGGGTTCAAACTGGCATAAGGGGAAGTTCAGGTTAGACAGAAGTAAGAAGTTCTTTACTGTGAGGGTGCTGAGGCACTGGCACAGGGTGTCCAGAGAAGTGGGAAATGCTCCATCCCTGGCAGTGTTCAAAGCCAGGTCGGACAGAGCCTCAGGCAACATGGTCTAATGTGAGGTGTCCCTGCCCATGGCAGGGGTTGGAACTGGAGGATCTTAAGGTCCTTTCCAACCCAAGCCATTTCCAATGACAGCAATAAGGACTGAAGCATCCAAGGGAGCACAGCAGGGCTGCTGCTGGTTCGGTGCAGAGAAGGAGGTGGCAGAAGCCCTTGGGCCAACAGCTCTTGTTGGGTCAACAGGCAGCTGCTCCTTGCCTGTAGGGCGGGCGTTATAAGCGGGGAGCGCTGGCCATGGTGCTGAATAGCCGCTCCGCAGAGGAGCCCGCGGGTGAGGATGGGCATTGTTCAAGCGCTCCTGTTAGTGTGTGTCGGGGAGGGGTGTAATCCTGCCCTTTCAGTGTGATTTTGCTTGCGGTTATGAGTCAAAAATAAGATGAGCCGTTGCTTCCCGTCGGGGATCTGAGTTTTGCTTTAATTGCCTCCGTTTGAATCAATTTAGGCTCAATTATGCTCCTTCTTAGGTGTAATTGAGATGTTTGTGCCTATCTGTCTGAGGTAGATGCAATCATCCCCCGAAGCACCACAGAACAGAGAGGGAGAGGACTGCGACTTGATCAGCTTCCTAATGGTTGGCCTTAGGTGAGTTCAGGAGGAGGATTCCCTCAATCAGCTCCTTTCCTCTTGGTTGGGGCTAAATGCGAGCTGAGAGGCCCCTAGGCAAGTTAAGAAGCTGCAGGCATCGGCACCTTTTTGGGGTTACAAAGCTCTGCAATTGCATCATGCTACCCTCCTCCTGGAGGAGACCGACAGAAGAGCCCTCACCGCCAGAAGGCTTGAAACTTTAAGCTCCACACCATACAAGCACTATCAGGAACTGGTTTTTAAGCAGGTGATTTTGGACAGTGCTTCCCATATGGATATGATGGGCAATGCTGGCTAAGCTTCAAGCTGGAATGTCCATCTCCCGTCAGGATGTCCTCAAGGTGTAGGTACAGGTCTCCTGCTCGGCTGCAGTAGGGAAGTTTTGTTCCTACACAGGAGGAAAAGGTGAATTTTCACTGCTTGAGAAAACTCCAGTAGCAGCTTGAAGATTGTTTCTCTCTTAGAGCTATCAAGGGAAGAAAACAAGAGAGTTGAGGTGGCTTTTTTGGGGGGATTGGTTGTGATGTTTAGTTGGGTTGGGTTTTGACTTTGGGGTTATTTCGGACATTTCACTGTCATTTTCCTCTATTGCTGGGCTTTAAGATCAGGCTCAGGAGAAAGCAAAAGGCTGATTCTAACACTTCTGCTTCAGTTATTTGGCTCTATGGTCACGATTAGGGAGCTGGACAACGGATGGATTTTCCAGTGATTTGAAACAAGAAATTACAGCATTTCTCTGGTTTTGATTGTTCTCCAGGAGGCTCATGTTTTCTCCCTTGAATGCAGCATAAACCCAATACTTAGATCTAGCTCCTTTAATAAGGCACTAACAGTTTCTCATCCCCAGCTCTAGTAAAGATGGGAAAATATGGAGTGGAGGAGGATTGCTGCAAAGTGTCACTGGTGAGTAGTGGGTCTTTCGTGAAGGATGATTGATGCTTTTCTAACAACCCTATTTTTGACTTAAAAACAGCTTCTACAAGCTTATGTAGAAGTTATAAACCCAAGGAGTGTATTTGCAGGTCTCGGTGTGTAGTCCTTGGTATGAAACACCACAAGTGCCTTCCTCATCCAGAGAAGAGTGCTGGTGATGGGAGGTTGGGCCAGCCTTTCCCTCCTTCCTCCTGCAAGAATCATTCTCCCATCATCCAGTTTTGAAGTACATGAGGAAGCAGCGAGGGCTGATTAACCTCCCGTGAGCAGCAGCACTGAGAAGAGTCCAAAGCACTTGGGTTTCCTTAGGCTGCAAGCTGCAAGCCTAAGGGCCATTTGGTCTATGCAGTTCTGCACAGTGCCCAACAACAGAGCGGGCCTGACTCTACGTGGGGGCTCTAACACATCACCCTAGACACCTCTTGCAACAGGTATAGCATCATGCTGCTGCTGCCCTCTGGCTTCAGCAGGGATGTGCTACTGGGCCATCAGTGCTACTGGTCCAGATCTGCATCTGACCAGGATTTTATAGAATCGAAAATGGTTTGGGTTGGAAGTGACATTTAAAGGTCACCTAGTACGAGCTCCTGCAATGAGCAGGGTCATCTTCAATAGGTGAGGTTGCTCAGAGCTGTGTCCATCCTGACCTTGAATGTTTCCATGAATGGGGCATCGATCACCTCTCTGGGCAACTTGTGTCAGTGCCTCATCACCCTCATTGTAAGCATTTTCTTCTTTATACCTAATTTAAATCTACCCTCCTTTAGTTCAAAACCGTAACACCTTGTCCTGTCCCTACAAGCCCTCCTAAAAGTCTGTCCCCATCTTCCTTATAAGCCCCTTTAAGTACTGAAAGGCTACAATAAGGTCTTCCCAGAGCCTTCTCTTCTCCAGGCTGACCCAGCCCAGCTCTCTCAGCCTGGCTGCTCCAGCCCTCACAGCATCTCCATGGCCTCCTCTGGACTCCCTCCATGTCTTATTTCTTATGGGCAGCGGTGGTCCCGGTTCATACCAGCAACAGCCACCAAGATCTCCTCACCATGCCAGCTGAAGAACCTTCCTCGCCTTAAGAACCTTAAGCTGGTTGGCCCGAAATAAACCCAGTTGGCTGTGCATGGAGCACCCACCCCATCCCTGATATAGGGCACGGATGAAAGCCCCCCTGTCCCTGCACCACCACAAAGGCTGTTGGCTTTGAGCTGCTGGCATCGTCAGGGCGCAGCTCTGATTAGATCGCTGTCACCAGGGAACAGGAAGGTTAATTGCCATTCTCTTTGTGTGCCACTCGGAGAGGAGACCAATTTCAGCTCAGTAGCAACAAAGTGTTGCCTTGCTTGCTTTGGATGGGGGCAGGGGGAAAGCAAACCAAAGGGGGGAGGCAGGGAGGGAGGGCAGTGGGGTGTTGGACAAGCCGGGTAGGATTGTGCGTGGACTTTGAGCAGAGCTGTGTCTTGTCTGGTCTAGCAAAAGAGAAGTGCTTAACAAGTATTAAGAGACACAAATAATTCTCCTTTTCTCCTCTGGCCCATTCTTTTCTCTCTTTCTCTTTGCTTGTAAATCCTGCTTATCGCATCTGAATAGCAGAATGGTTTCACACCGGACCTTTAATNTTGCTGGCTTTGGATGGGGGGGGGGGGAAAGCAAACCAAAGGGGGGAGGCAGGGAGGGAGGGCAGTGGGGTGTTGGACAAGCCGGGTAGGATTGTGCGTGGACTTTGAGCAGAGCTGTGTCTTGTCTGGTCTAGCAAAAGAGAAGTGCTTAACAAGTATTAAGAGACACAAATAATTCTCCTTTTCTCCTCTGGCCCATTCTTTTCTCTCTTTCTCTTTGCTTGTAAATCCTGCTTATCGCATCTGAATAGCAGAATGGTTTCACACCGGACCTTTAATCTGGCCCAGAGCAGCCCCCAGAGGGGCAAAGTGGCTGAGGATTACCTTTTATTTGATTTGATTTTTTTAGCTTTCCTCCACTCCTCCCCTCCCTTCTGGGTTGTTTTTTCTTGTATTACCCCCCCCCCTCCTTTGCTCTGCATTTGTTCTTGGAAGGAGTGAGGAGCAAAGGCTTAAGGGGGGGAAGCGGGGAAAAAAGAAGTGTGTAGGGGGTGTTACAAACTTAAGGGGATCTGGATCTATTCAGAGCGACTTGTCCATAGCCTTGCTGCTTTTGTTCGCCTGCCATTCTTTAGCTGATTTCTTCACTCTAGTAAAAGCGCTTTAATTCCCTTGTAGATACCGAGAATCCCTCCTTCTCCTGCTCTCCCCTCCTTCTCCTCCCGCAGCCCTGCGCACCCTCTTTCACTTTCTCAGACTCTTTATCCAGTGTCCTCCTAAGCACCAACAAAGCCCAGAAATCATCAAGTTTTCTTTGAGTCGAATGAAAAGAGGGAGAAGGAGCAGGAGGAGGCAGGGGAGATGGGGAGCAGCGTGTGCGTGTGTGTGTGTTCACACACGTACATCTCTATGTGCGTCCCACCTGCCCCATGCTGGAGGTGTTTTCGTTCCTTCCTGACTTTCCTGGTGTGGTTTTTGATCCCGGGAAGCTTTATTCATGGTCTATTCAGCTCCAGATGTAACACATATGGCAAAGCCCTTCAGGAGAGAAGGGCTGAGGAGTCAGCCAGCGTTGGAGGATGCAGAAGGACCTCATTGCACCCTGGCTAAGGGCTGCTGGAGTTGGTGCTAGCAAGTGTCACCAGGAGAGCAGCGTGGGCTGGAGACCCCACCAGAGACCTGGGGTGGGTGTAACTGGACCAATAAGGTCAGCAAAGCAGCATCCCCACCAGCCTATGGACACAGAGGGAGAGGTTAGCCTTCTCCCACATTTTGGGAGGAGATTTGCCCATAGAGAGACCACCTCAGAGCACCAGGCTATGGATTGCCCTCTGCGCACACTCAAGGGAGATGCTGACAGTTTAGTGGTGGGAATACCTGTCCATGCTCTGTCACCAGCATTCTGGGATGAAAAGAGCTCCTTTGTCCATCATTTTAATCCTGACACTCAGGCAGGCCTTGTGCAGGACCACAGGGAGCCTGATCAGGAGATGCTCAGCTCCAAATGGCGATGCTGATGCTTGAGGCATTGTGAGGGCAGCCTCACTGTGTTTCAGGAAGCAAACATCATGGCTGAACATGCAGGATTTCAAAAGGCAATGGGGATTTTGGAGGCTGCCCTTGCTCTAGCCAAAGGTTCAACCATGGGGGATCAAAAGCCAGCCACTGGAATCAAGGTTCAGCCATGGGGAACCAGAATGAATCTACTGGTGTCCAGTGGTTCCCCCCAGAGGGGTTTGTCTTTAAGTGTAAACTCACAGCTGATCACAGTAACTGGTTCTCAGCCTTTGCTAACTGATGAAAGGAGTCACCATGCTGAGCTCTCTACAGAAAGAACAATCTCCCATCTTGGCCAAGGCAAGCTGGCCTACAGCTTTGGTAAGGGTCTGTGGATGCTCCTGCTGCCAGGTGTATTCCATACCCAGCTGGCACTCATGAAGATAAGAAGCCTGGTAAAGAAGAAGAGATTGACACCATCCACTATTGGGAGGGAGCTGCTGCCTGTCTCACCGCAGGGAGAAAGGGGTTCTGTGCTGGTTTTCAGTGGGACATGAACCCACTGCCAGGCTCCCTGTTGGTATCTCTCTGGGATGTATTTGTGTGTGATGAAAACCAACACTGTAAACTGGAATCAGGTCTGCAAACAGGCCGGTCAACAACACTGGGACCAGCCCTAGTGTTTGTGAAGTGGTTCTCTGAGCTCCAGAACAGCCTGTGCTGGGATGTCCCTTGTCCACCTCTCAGTCACTGCTCCCTGCTTCCAGCTCTGCACTGGAGAGATGGGACTGTGTGATGGAGCCAACATATGGCATTGGAAAAGCCTGGAGAAGACACAAGGAGAGGAAGAATAGCAGATTGACCTGTAAAGATGTTAGATAGGCTTCCATAACATGTGTCTGCTCTGGCCTTGTCTCTCTGGTACCAAAAAGGGAGATATGTCTTTACATCCCATTATGAGATGCAGCTGATGAAGTGTAGGGAGTGTTTCCCAGTGCTGGTTCTGCTGCAGGAGGTGGTAAATTCCTTTCTCTCCTCCTGTCCCACCTTTTGACTTCAGTGTAAATCAGAGCCTTGGTCTCATGCTAAATACATTACACTGAATCAAAGCCACCTTCACAGTGAGAAGATCCTCGGTGCTGTTTTAGCACTTATTACCATCAGGATACTTTGAGCTGAACAGGCTGTACCTAGCAAGTGTGTGAGCTAAAAGCACACATATGCCTGTTGCCACAGCTCAGCTGAAGAGCTCTTGGAGAGGCATTGAAAGGGGTTGGGTCATCGCAGTTAATTCTCACAGGTGATAAACCCAAATCTATCAGGGCCAGAAGAAAACTAAAGCCAGATCAAGACCAGGGAATGGGGATGCACAGATGAGCTTGGTTGCTCTTGATTGCCTTAATGAGCCTCTACAAGGCCCCACCTGCCCAAGGCCCAAGAGCTCTATTTAAGGGTGGCCCTGTGCTTTTCCCCCCTCTTTCCATGGGCTATGCTGTAGGTGTGCCTGCCTCTGGCCATGCCTCCTGGATTGATCTCGGTGCTGATGGACCTATGCTGTAGGTACCTTGTCTCTTGCCCCTGACTGTACCCTTTGGGCATGGTTCATGCCTTTGTCTTGTCTGGGAGTGTTGTTGAGTGGCATCATGAGCATCCTGCTTGGTGTACAGGCACTCAAGACCAGATGAGATGATGGATATTCATCCTGGAGGTGAGCATCCTGATGGATGTTCAGCCTGGAGAAGAGAAGGCTGTGTGGAGATCTCATAGCAGCTTTCAGTGTCTGAAGGGGGACTTATAGGGATGGTGGGGAGGGGCTCTTCGTTAGGGACTGTAGTGACAGGACAAGGGGTAATGGATTAAAACTTAAACAAGGGGATGTTTAGGTTGGATATAAGGAAGAAATTCTTTCCTGTGAGCGTGCTGAGGCACTGGAATGGGTTGCCCTAGGAAGTTGTGAGTGCTCCATCCCTGCAGTGTTCAAGGCCAGGTTGGACAGAGCCTTGGGTGCCATGGTTTAGTGTGAGGTGTCCCTACCCATGGCAGGGGGTTGGAACTGGATGATCTTAAGGTCCTTTCCAACCCAAACCATTCTGTGATTCTAAGTGAGGCCAAAACCAAAAACCACCTTGGCTTGCAAGATGCAATTCTCTGCAGCAGCTGAATCCCAAGTCTGTCGGGGCACAAGCTTCTCTGTTGTGATACCCGAGTCTTGTGTTCTGCAATGCCCTTGGTGTCCTCATCCAGAGTGCAACCCTTGTGCGAGATGGCAAATAGAGCCCAAAGAAGTGATACTGATGATGGATGTAGGTTTTCTTACACAAGCCACCACTGTGCTCCCGTCTGCTCTGGGAAAGGCGTGTTGGTGACAGGAAATGCTTCTCTCATGGGAATTTCACCCCTTTTCCTCTTGGGAGGCATCATCCAGCCTCTTTGGAGCCCAGGCTGAGTGAAGGAGCAGGGAGGAATAGCGGAGGCAGAGCAGGAGCTGGAGATGTTTGCTAGCAAATAAAGGACTGTGTGCTTAAACACTCTTCCTCTGCCTATCCCTACCGGCAGCATTTGCTCAGCAAACACTGCTAATTCACCAGCTTTCCACCGTTTGATTCAGTCTGCAAAAGCAAACCTCGTATCCCACGTCCCCAGTGGTCCCTCTCTTTTCCCTTCCCCCCATAGATGTGCTGCTCAGCACCAGCCCTCTGCTTTTCCCAACATTCCTTGTTCTTCCCTTCCATCTCCCGAAAGGTTCAATTCAGGCTAAGGTGCACATGGTGGGCAGGGGATGCAGCAGCTTCCCATGCAGCAAAGCTCTCCTGCTGTGCTGCCAGCCTTTGAAAACATGGGAAAACACAGCCCTCAGCAGTGTTTTCCTGGAATGCCACCCATGCCCAGCACCAGGCTCAAGCCAGCTGATAAGGGGTAAGCACACCCCTCACATTGGGGTTTGGTCATGAGAAAGGTCATGAGCCAGGTTAGGTGGAGGTGGAAGAGGGAAAGATGCTGTGAGGCAGGGGCAGGGATAGGGATGGTTGCTCTTCCCTTTGGAGAGAAGCAAGAGGTTTTGCAGTGGGGGTGGAGGAACTGCAGCACTGATTGCACAAGGGGCTCAGCATCTCTTATGCTTTAGAGTGGTTGTTTGTGACCTGTAGCCCTCCCAAAGACAGGGCTTAGACCTGCATCTTCACTAGCCACAGCAGTGGGAAATGGTTTTCTTCCTTGACTTGATGGTGCCTGGTAAAGGAATTGTCCTTTTAAGTGATCAAACTACCAGGCATTTGGAAACAACCTGAGTCCACCATGTTCATTCATCCTATATAGGAGAGTCACTGGCTACTATGGTGGTACGACAGGATATAATACTATGGTTGTGGAGAGATCAATACGTCTAACAGGGAACAGTTGGGTGCTAAAATGCTTTGATACCTCAGAAACGTTGAGTTTGAGCAAGATTATATCATCCTTTTCATTTTGGGGTAACGCTGAGAATATTCTGCTGTGAAATTGTCGATCTGTGCTTGTGGCTTGGCCAGGAGTTTGAAAGAACCTTACTTCTGGAATGTGTTTTATCAGCCATGCTGACCTAGCAGGACTGGGGTATTGGGACTGCCTGGCTCCAGGTCTGCTTGGCCAAGAGGCTTGAACCATGGTGGTGCTGCCAGATAGCTCACACTGAGGTGCTGTATCTTCACAGTGTTCCTCCTGATCACACTTAGAGTCAGTGTTATAAATGGTGCACACATATTTCGCTTCTGCTCAGCCTCTGAGCTAACTTAGTACAGGGAAACACTGGTTTAGAGTCAGAATCAGACCTGGGAAAGCTTGGCTTGCTTGGTTTGGGCTTGTTTTCCATTGTGGCTTTTGTAGCTGTAATGAAAGCTGCGGTTCTTGGCCATGCTCTGCTGGCCTTCATCCTGGCACGACCTCAAGCTATGGGTTTCCAACCGTCCATCACCCATGCTTGAGTTGCAAGCATGTGGATACTAAAGGCCACAGCAGGGAAAGGAGCTGGCCTTGGGAAAGCAATCCTATCTGCATGGGAAGCATCCCCTTGTCACTTCAAACCAACCCCGGAGCTCAGGCTGTGACATATGCTCCCTTCTTTCCTCCTCTCCTGCCTGCCTTTCATCACAGGTCCTCACAGGAGGCCCATTAAACACTTAGCTGACCTTGGACCTCTGCCTGTGACAGCTGCCCATGAGCATGCTTCCAGGCCGGGGCTGTCGTTGGTGATTTACCACGCTGCTGTGCCGGAGCCGGCATCGATTCCATGGGCAGGGAGGGAGGGATGCAGCCGGGATGGCATGGCGATGCCATGGGGCAGCAGCAGGCTGCTCTGTGTATCTGCTGGCCAAGCTGCCCCTCTAATGCCCCTCCAGGTTCCACCCTGTGTCTCAATTTTCCAGCTGACTGCACTCATTCCTAGCAGGAGGGGAGATGCAGATTAAAACAGTCCCAGCCTCTGGCGCTGGGAATGGAGAATGACAGGGAAGGGCTATTTTTTCCCCTCTCTGTGTTGTCCTGGTGGGACCAAACCTACCATGGAGGCACTTCTGCTTGTGAAGGGGTGGTGTGTGGACACAGCTGGGCTGTTTTTGCATCAGGGAGCAGAGCCATACAGGCTGCTGTCCCAGGCAGCATCCTTTGGGAAGGGCATTAAGCCGTTGTCACTGTAGCATTTGATTTTGCACCCCAAATCTGAGCCATCACCCCACTGTACCCTGCTCTGCGTTTCAGACAACCTGGCCTTACCTCTAAAAAGACATTTTCCATGGCAACCTATGAAACATCTTAGCAAAGCTTGATGACTCCCAAGCCCATCCTGACCAATCTCTGGAGTCCTCTCCACTACGGGACCAGAAAGCCCCAGAGCAGGTCCCAGGCCTACCTTCAGTATTCCTCAGGGCTGTCCTGGGATGCTCTGTTTGAGTTTGCAGTGTGAAACATTAGGGTTTGGGAATGGGATGGGAAACAAGGAAGAGCTGTCTCTGTCAGGCTTTTTGTAAGCAGCTGGAAATGAAGAAGCCATATCAAAGAGTGGGAAGTCCTATTAAGGTGCTTCAGCCATATTACCAGCAGAACAAGGCAATGGCGAGATGCCAGTTTTGTCCTAGCTATATCTGGAGATAGCCTTAGTGAAAAAGGGTGTTAAAGCATTTCTAGGTCTACCACACCATTCATCACATCCCAAGGCAGAAATACAAGTTCTGCCATCACCAACCATGCTTCTTTCAGGTCATATATGATATTAATGAGGTTTTCCTGGGAGTCAGGCACCATACAGTGAGCTACCAAAAGGAGGAGACACGGCTGCTCTGTGTCCCAGGGGAAATAAGTATATATGTGGGGAAAGGCTGGAAAACATGAATCTTTCTGCTAACTGCAGGTTGGCTGCCCAGGGAACCTCTCCGAGAGCTGGGAATGGTTTCCCTACAGACAAGCACCTGCTAAATTAGAGCAACCTCCCCGCAGTGAACCTATTTTCCTACCCTGTCCTGGTGAGCAACCCTCATCTGAAGCTTGGGTATCCCCTGTAATGAGCTGGCACCTTTATACTCAACCCAGCATCTAGAAATGACCCAGGGAGTTCTTTATGATGATGCCCAAGGGGGCAGGTCCCCAAGACTCTGGTTTCTGTCACCCAGCAGACCTCATACTTGGGGGTCAGGGATGGATGCAGGGTGGTGTATTTGCTGTCTGGGATGTCTTTGCACCCAGAAGAGAGCCAAGCTGTGATTTTCCAGACGTACCCTTTGATTCCGAATGCGTTTCTGAGTGACACGAGGCACTTCAAAGGCAGCTGGGCTGCAGCAGGCAGGCTTGCACCACTCCTACGGTATCTCTGTTGGACACAGCAGAACTTGGGGACATGAAACTGAGGATCTGAAACTTGGTGTGCCTTTGAAAAACCTTCACTTGGAGACTTTGCTTGCCATAGCGAGGAACAAAAGAGGATTTGGAGCTGTGTGGGGGCATGGAAGGAGCAAGATATGAAGGGGAAATGTTGCTCTTGGTGCTGCCAGTGCTGTCTTGGTGCCTTGACTCTGAAATGAATGCCCCAGTAGGTGTTGGGATGAGGCCTGCTGTTCTGTTTGTCTGCTCAGCTGTGAAACCCCATCACCTTTTGCTTTGCTTGGCTTGGAAAAGAAACCCCCTCGAAGGTTTTGGGGTTTTGTCTTCATTCCTACTGGCCCAGTTTCTTGTGGAAAGCTCTTCAGAACCAGACCTGCTTAAACTGTAGATGGGAGATGCTGGTTAGAGTGGTGGGATGGAGAGGTACAACCTGGTGTGGTCGTGGCCATGGATTCACCACTGTTGTTGCAGCCATGGAACACTTTCCTCTTGCTGGCTAGTGCTGGAGATGCATTGCTGAAGCTATTCAGAGTCTGGGCATCTCCTGGGGGAAGCGGGGTGAGGATGGAGCCTGTGTGTGAGCAGAGAGGAGATGGGCTGGTGCAATGGTAAATGCTCCATCCCTGGCAGTGTTCAAGGCCAGGTTGGACAGAGCCTTGGGTGACATGATCTGGTGTGAGGTGTCCCTGCCTATGGCAGAGGGTTGGAACAGGCCGATCTTAAGGTCTTCTCCAACCCAACCCATTCTGTGATTCTATGGTGGTACCTGCTGCCAGGAGCATCCTGGAGCAGGCTGAGATGACCTTTTCCCACTGGCTCTCCTATGTGGCTGCTGAACCTTAGCTGGAAGAGACCAGGAGAAAGGTGTTCCGGCCCTGGCTGTGCCTTTGAAGTGCTCTGCCCTGCAGAAGGACTCCTCGCCCCTCCTTCGCGTTATGATTTCCCCCACTCTTTAAATTCATCTCCCTTTGCCATCCGGTGCTGTCCCTGCTGGAAAATTACTCTCACAAAAGCTCCCTCAGCAGTAATTACCTAAATGGGGGGAAGGGAGGGGAGATCCATTTAGAATCCACTTCATTGTGGGATTAGCTAATTAATTAACGGTTTCACTGACAACTCGAAGGGGAAGAGTGTGTTAAATAGGGAAGCTTCCGAGCTTGATTTATGTGATCTGACACCCGTGCTCTCTCTTTGCCAACTTGCCATCCTGCCTTCCCTCTGGCCATGGGGTCCCTCATCTCTGGGGATGCTGTGGGGATGGTCCCTTCCCTGGGGCTGCCAGAAGGCTGGGCACGTGTGCCTGTGTGTGAGGAGACAATGTGGAGGTGGATGGGAGCACCACGGGGTTATTCGCTGGCAGATGAAGCTGGAGGGGGCTGTGGCCACCAAGCTGGCAGGGCCACCCATCTGCCTGGCTCTGGCACAAAGGAGGAGGAGGATGGTCCTGCTCTGTATCCCCCTCTGTTGCTGGGGGAAGGTGGTTGTATAAAGTTGGATCTGAGCTGCCTCCATCTCCAAACTGCCTGTGGTGGTTGCAGTGGTCCATTAGTGCACATTTGGGGATGGGATGTGGGGCATCCCTGACTATGGATGAAGCTGCTGTGAGTGGATTAGTCCTCTCCTCTGCCACAGGCTCCCTGCACAGCCCTGGGCATGTCTCTCAGCCCTTTAATGCATCCCTTCCCTCACCCATCACCAAGTTGTGGTTCTTTGGCTTGACTTTTGCAGACCTGGAAGTACCATGGGAAGTGTACCAGACCTGCTCCTCACAGGGCTGGCATCAATGCTGGTCCCAGCCCATTATCCCTTTGGGGACTCATCCTCATCACCTTGTGTCTGGGGAAGGCCCCACACTGCACCAAGGATGGGGTTGGCCAGGATGGTTGTGCAGAATTGAGGACCAGCATGGCTCCATCCACCTGTGGCAGTGCCTAGCCTTATGGAGATGAGGAGCATGGGGGATACAGGCTGTCCAGGAGAAAGCTGCCTGGCCCAGGATACCCCATGCCAAAGCTGGAATGAGTTTGTTTGGTCTCAGATAGGAGCAGCTGTGCTGAGCTAGGGGACAGTAACCTGAACTCCTTCTCTCAAGCATCCCTTACCTTGACTGTGCTCATCTCACCTTCCCCTCTGTTCTTCTGTGGAGCTGGGGGTTCATGGAGCAGGTTAGGGTCCAGGGCTCGCTCTACCCAGCACCCAGATTCATCTCCCTCTGCCTGGTGCCTCTCACCCACACCGGTATCTCGAGGGACAACCAGCTGTGTGTTTGGATGGGAAGAAATAAAACTCCGGAGTTTCCAGCTGGATTTGTTAATTTGAGGCAAAGGTTAAATCGTGTATTGAAAGAACCGGCTTTTTTCCCACTCCCCCCTCCGGATCAATTTGCATTTGTTTGTTTGTTTGCATTCTGCAGAGGCTGTAATTCCCTCGGAGGGAACAAAACTGCCAAGTTTCACACCTTCCATGGAGGCGACAATTTCTCACCTCGGTAGCAAGCCCACAGATTGCTTTGGGGAGAGGTGGGAGGTTGGGAGAGAGCAGCGGCGCTGGGATTTCTTCCACTTTCATCTGCTTCTGCAAGGAGGAAGGGGAAGAATATGGAGTAACAGTTGCGTTGGGGCTGCCCCATCCTTCCTGCAGAACCGGAGTGGATGCGGTGGGAGCAAGGTGGGACATGCAGAGCGATGGAGAGCCTTGAGGGCAAGCAGCTGAGCTCATCCTGGCCTCTCTGAGGGATGCTGCTGCCAGCACCCAGGCCTTGAGCTGCCCAAACCCTTTTGCCGTTGACTTCGAATACAGTTTGAGCCACTTGAACACCGGAGGCAGGGAGGGGGTTAAATCTAAACCTGAGTGTTAAATGCCAACTAACTCACTGGAGGCAGTTCTGGGGTGGTGTATGCCCATGTCTGGCAGGCCTGTGTTCCCCCCCCCC
>NDXB01011299.1:51662-79865 GCA_002631895.1 Agapornis roseicollis | reverse complement strand
TTTTCTGCCAAAAGGGAAATTTTTACTTGTGGAAAGTAAAAAAAAAAAAAAAAAAAGAGCCCCAGGTGTAGGCAAAAAACTGCAATTTAACTCCAATGAAAAACACGAAGGCCATATTGCAGCATTTTACATACTCCAGTGAGAACACTCCTGTGTCTTGTGCAAGACAAATAGGCAAACCCACTCAAAGAAAAGAGTTGTTTTGACAATTCTAAAGGTATTCTACTTACAAATTAAAGTTGTAGGACTGACAGAAAAAAAATTGAAAAAGGACATGTCTGGTCTTAACACCGGTTCTTTCTACCCGGATAAAAGTGTGTCTACAGTTAAGGTGCTTAATCTCACTACCAACACGTGTTTTTTCTAGTGCAGTGTGTCACCACTGCCTGCAATCCTTTTCTTTACACACATTTAAAGCAGACTTTTACATAAAGCAACTAATGCACAGCACCTTCCTCAATATGAAGTCATAAGGCAGATGGATGGACATATGTACAACCGCAGCTGAATGTTAATGTAGCTGTTAGCACTCAATAACATGACACCAGTTTAGGACATATTCTGGAAGAATTTATTTTTAGAAATAAAACCTTAGCATCTGAGACTGATATAATCCTGCTTTCATGCAACCCATGTGAGACATTTAAAGGAACACCAACCTCATTCTCCTTTCATCCCTCTCTGTTGAAGTTTCAATAATACCCCTTCCTCTTATCATGAAGAAAATTATATTGACATTAAAATTCACTATATGACCCTGAACTTCAAAATTTGCTTTACTTTAACTTCCATTTTTATAATACAGGAGAACATATTCCTGACAGAGGTAATTAGGTTTTACTCAAGAAAATTCCTACGCTGGCCAAAATGAAATTAAAATGGAGTAAGAGCAAATGAGAAAATACAATGAAAGACTACAACAGTAAAGATCTTCCAAAATATGTGTTTCCATATCAGGAATGGAAATGAATACATATCCATTCATATATTTGTCACTAGGTCTATCACTATGGATATCAGAATTTTCCATACGTGGAAGGACTATAAATTCACAGCTTAAGTAACAGCAACTGAGTCTCCATTACATAATGAAAGACAGTTTGGTCCTGGGGTCCTTCCACAACTAAACTAGGTAGATGGTTAAGAAGACAAATAGGGTCCTCTCCTACTTAAACATTCAATTGGTAGCTGGTTTCTGGTTCTAGGTGATGTGAGGTCTTCCCCAGGAGGTTACCTCTAATGAAGCAGCTAGGTTAAGGCTGACAATGCATTACCAAACTTCAGAAGAATTGTCTTTACCTTTTGCATATAAATCCTTCCCTTTAATGAGATGGTTATATCATCACATGCTGTTCATATATGCATACACACACTCAAAAGGACTAAGAGCTCTTTTGCAGACTCCTGTGTAAACACTTACAACCTGATTGCTCCTGAAAAAAAGAACAAAAAAGTTTATTTTTAAAAATCACTCATTCATAAATATTTTAGGGTAAGGGATTCTTTACATTTACCCAGCACTATTAACAAATAAATTAGTAAAATAACATTTTCCCCACAAAATCAGTTGATTTATAAAATTTACAATAGGCCTTTAACTTTTATTTTCCATCCTTGAATTTTTTAAGAGATTGTTTACTTCTCCCAGGTGAAGGAGTACATAGCTATAGGGTACAAACGAAGCCCACAGGGAAAAGGAAAAGACTTTTTCAGTCATTGGGTCTTTTCTATTGCAACTCTTCCTGGTTTTTCATCTCTGAACTGTCTAAGGTAATGGCCAATCTTAAAACATGTGCTGCAGTAATAATTTCCTGATAAAACTAATCTTTCCAATAAACAGCTTTCTGAAACACTCTACTTTTCATTTTCAAAGAGTCAGAAGGATTATGGTAGTGATTTGGATATCTATTTTTCTAAAATTATCCTCCAAGTCTCCCTTATTCTAATGTACTGCTCAGCATCCTTAGCAAATAGCAATTGCATCTACAAGGGAAGAAAGAAATACAGCAAAAAGAGAAGAAAGAAATACAGCAAAACCAGATGTAACTTTAGAAAATCACTGACGCAAGTAGTTTCATTCCTTGTACTAAAAACCATTTCAAAACTGATCTACTGCATATTATTTTCTTTCAGAAAATGCAAATTGATCTTTCAGTTTGAATACCTGTCAAAGTACAGCCACTATAATGCTGATAAGTAATCTTGTTCATTAGTTGATAATGTCTGATATACTGCAAACTTACGCATAGCTCCACAGGAACTGCTGGACTAGATTAAACTCAAACCATGGTGGGGGATATTCCCCCTTGGACAATTTGGCAACAGCATGAGTAAGGAGTGTCACCCACCAGTATCTCCTAAAGTGGTATGAGAACCCATCACAAGCTTATGTTAGCTTCCAACATGGTGGGGGTTCGTTAGCCTTCTGCAAACAATCACCATTCCCCTTCCATACAGTGAATGAGAAGAATATTACTAGCTGCCAGGAACTTAAGGATGGGTAAATATGCTAAAAAGGACATTCTGACAAGCTCACAGCGACACTGCTACAGAGAGGCCCACTTCAAACCCCAAAATATTTAATATTCAGTTTGGAAAAGCTGGATGACGCTGTGGTGTACTGTACCCAAATGCACTATTTAAAAAACAGACAAACTCCCCCTTTCTCTTCCTAAACAACAGCCAAAACTAGATACCCTTTGATTTCACCCACTTCACTTAAATAAACTGTTCTAGATAGTGGATTATATCAGTTTTAATAATACTACCTTCTAAGGAAAATAACTAACTAAGTAGCTAACTAAATAAATAAATAAGGCTTTTGGGAAGGTGCAGAAATATTGGCTACCTGCTGTCCGCTTTGTTTGTTTCTAAACTTAATGTTTAGCAATTAACCTACCCTGTAATTTTGTACATTTAATCTAAATTTCTGGGGGCTATTGCTTCCTATGTGGGAAGACTTTTGTTCAGAAAACACTGAACAAAGGTAAAATTGCCTTTAATTGTAACGAAGCTGGGAATTCACTCTGTAAGCAGCACTTTCCCCCTGACTTTACCTGGTTTGAAGAAAGATGTCTTGACTAACCCTGGGAGGAGCAATGGGGAAGAGCAACATCTTTAAAGTGGGAGGGAACTCATTTAATGAGTGTATAGACCTCTCTGCTAGAGAGTGCCTGCAGATTTAGACTTTTTAGACCAACACAGCAAGATGAGAAGAGTCCCAAAATATCCTTTTCCAGTTTTGATACCTTCTTTCAGGTTTGCATACTATTCATGAGCCTCCCCTTTCTCTTATAAGTTCATATATTTTTCACAAGCACTCACTAGTAATGAAAAATTACTTTTAGCCTATGAACTAACTCTAAACACTTCATCTCAATAATCTGTTATTTGTGGAGTGCAACTGGTCTGCTTAATTATTTGCTTCTGTCTTTTTGTGCCCACGACAGATGGCTAAGTGCACTTAAATGAAGAGCATAACTAAGTTGAAAAATAACAAACCCATTTGTTTAGGGTTTTTGTAGCTGGAGAAAGACTGATTAGATACCTTGAAGGATTTTCACAAGTTACCACTAGTTAAACATTAAAACTCCCACTGTACACAACAAGTAAGCATACAAATTTTGTTCTGGCTCTTAAAAACAAATAAACCAACCAACCAACCTACAAAAGCCCCCCAAACCCAGGAGACAAAACCAGAGCCATAAATGTCAGTGCTAATATAGTGCAAAGCATATGTGTGGACAAGGTCCCACTGTCATGCAAAGCAGTTTTGGAAACTAAATCTTCAATTTTCAGTTGAGTGATGTTTTGCCTCAAGTCAATGATGAATTTGACTGTTCACCCAGAGAGTTATTTCAGAGGGTTGTGTTAAGCTGACAGGACTTTCCTCCCACTGCTCATGTGGCTCTGCTCTGGCTCCTAATCCTCATATACTCACTCATATAAGGGATGCAAAGTGAATGTCACTTGCTGCCATGCTGTTTAATGATATACGTTTGCTCAGCTCTACCAAGCCAACCATGATCTGTGTAACGATATGAACTAATATTATTTTATTTGACAAAATAAGTCCAGCTTTTAGTCTGGTTTGCTTTAGCCCCCCTCAGGTTCCCACTGCCTTTTCCAAATGCAAACAAAATTCCTTTAAGGACTCCACTTCCCCCTTCCCTGCCCCCTTTTCTCAATCATAGTGAAAGTAAGGTTGTCTCTAAGCCTCTCTCTGCTTTCAAACACAGTTTCACACTTTCTGTCTCAATTCTGTTACATGCCTGTCAATCCCATTTGCTCCTCAGAGTGGATAAGACCAGACCGGCTATGCTTAAAAACAACAGGCTTTTTCTGGGAGTTACAGTATTTCCTGAACATTGTTCAGATTTCCCGCAGAGTGAATTGACTGCAGAAGGCAGTTATTTTTAAATCCTCCTCTGGTTTTCCTCCTTCTCATCTGCCCCAGATTAAAACTCAGAGGAATTTAGAATAGAATGCTCCCAACTCAGTTAATGTGTTAAATCAGGAGGAAGTCGTCTTCAAGTTTAGGTTTTCTTTAATCTACTGAAGGTGGCAGTGCAGATACCATAATGACTTACACATCATTAGTTACCTGGCAGCTCCTTATTGCCATCAGTAGAGAAAATGCTGAACAGGTGAACCCCACAGGGAGCAATGGAGAAGCAAATGCTGAGACTCTTCAGGAAAGATAAGACAAGACCATGGTGAATGAAACACCACAGGTTAGTATATGAAATTAGATGCCATGCAGATTAACTCACTCCAAAATAAGGCTATAGACTCACAAACTCATCTGAAGCAGCAAGAGACAATGTCTCTTAACTGAATGAGGCCAAGGTAGAGTGGCACCAAAAGGTTGGCACCTGGCCTAGCTGAAAAGGAAGACCAAGATGGGACAGGGCACAGCCTCCATGGATAAGCTATTGAGGAAAATGCAGTGCTTGAATTATTTTGTCCTGCCTGCTCTTGGGTCTGGGTCATGATAACAGCTAAATGAGCACGAACTCATGTACTGTACTGGTGACAGATCCAGGCAGCTCCAGAGGAGGAGGCAGCCATGGGCTAACTGCATGAGGAAAGGAAGAGTCTGAAGGAAACAGAGCACTTTCTCAAGTTAAAGTGTAACTAGGGATGCTGCTGCAAGAATTTCTCCATGTAGAATGACATCAAAATCCAGTTTCATGCAACTGAAACTTTGAGTCAAACAGGACAGGTAGTTATAGCCAAAAAAACTATATGGAGTGGAGGAATGAGAAGGTATGAATTCCACATGTGAAGTATTGTCTTACCCTTCTTCTAGATAAAGGTGTTCAACTTCTCATGTTGAAACAAATTTCACTTTAAAATTGGAATAAATAAAAAGCTAAAGCATTAAAAAAAAAAAAAGAACAAATGAAATGTTTAGGTATATTTTTTTTTAAATTTATTTTTTCCTCTCTATTCTCCTAAAAGAATAAAACAAATTGGCTGGGACAACCATACTGACTGATGAAATAACAACCTGTTTTCCTAACAGCTCTTCACTGGCTGAGATTCCATTAACACTTCGCAGGGCCAGGTATTATAAGAGCTAACCTAACTTGGCCTGTGTTAAGTTAGAGGGACCAGAGTGATGCTCTTAGACAATGCTAGCTCTCATTTGTGCTTCCATTAAGCATAGTTAACTAGCTCTTAAACCAAGGGTTTCTTCAGTTTCTCTGCCTGAAATACTTTTTTAAGCCACCAGGTAGCAGAAAATATGAAAGTCAGGTCTCTTCCCAGAACGGAACTTTTTTTGATTCCAGGTTGAGCATTTTAAGGGAGAATTCCAGAGGCAGGGAGAAGTGCCCTGAAATACCCATGGTGGACATCCATGGTGCTGCCTCATCTTTTAGAATATTTTAGCAAAGCATGAAAGGAAGGTCTGTTTCCTAGATTTCTTGCTTGCTGCAAATTACTCAGCCACTCTGCTACCAAGCACTGCATGTTCAGGCACTGCAGAAGCTCTTGTGACTGGCTTCAAACTCAATGGCTGGACAATACTTGGCAGAAGGCAAAAAAGGCCCTCTGGCTCTAACCTCACATTTATGTCACTGAAGTATAAGTACCTTTCTAGCAGTTTAGTGTCTGGACACCACTGTCTGCATATCTTAAATCTCCAGTATGTTGAATATTTAGCTACAAGATGTGATTGTGCAATCTAGCCAGTGCGTGAATTCTGTCTTCCCAACTTTGGAAGATTTCCTATGAAACCTTGGGCAAACCCCTTAATATCTCCATAGCTTAATTTCTTACACATAAACCAGAGACTACTTTTATTTTTTCCCTCCTCTATTTTGTCTTATCATTAGCAGATGCCTGAGGGCAAGGACTCTCCTCTCTATATCTTTATGCCTCACCTCATGTAAAACTGAGTCATAAACATGAGCACCTGGGTCTAAATAAAAGAAAAATACCACATACTACACAAAGAAGAAGTGAATGCAAATAAAGACAAAAGGCTACTGATGTAAAGAGGCATGCCAGTGTGGGAGTTACATGGTGCAGAGTTAAAATTGAGTTTCTTTTATTTTCTCCTTCACTTCCAAATACAGTTTAATTCCTCTCTGACACAGGCATTTACGCATGACTTTTTTTTCCCTGAATGCTGTGTCACACACATCAGTCTTTCTTCAAGGTCAGAATTTTGTTTGCTGACTTTGTCAAGCAAACAAAGGTAAATGGGAAAGCGAAAACACACACTAAACTAGAAACTGCTGAGCCTTCTGCATAAATGTTTCCATTTGCTCCCTGAGTTGGCTCTGTATTGACTCTATTTATTCTTTTATAACTATATAAACAAACTGATTAATCCAACTGCTTCACATTTGTAAATGAAAAATAGAAAGCCAAAATATGGTAGACACCAGAGTGTCCAGCTGGTGCCAGTTTGGGACACTGAATCTTAAATGAAGCCTCTAAGTTATGAAATGAGTAAATGAAATGCCAATAAAGAATATATTTTTCCTGGTGAGAACCACAGCTTTAAGATCTCTTGCTCTTTTATAGTAAGTGCTGCATCAACACAGAGTGGCAAACAATCAGTCCTGCTGGATTAGAATAAACTGATAAATGGTGATGGGAATGAAAAATTAATGGTTTACACAGTCTATGAAACTATCTATCTAATCTACTCAAGGCTAGAAGAGTGGCTTGTGCCAGAGGACTTGAACTCAGCCCTCCAGTATCTTAATGTATTTGGCCATTCTTCCTGAAGTAGACCATATATTTTGTAACACCTGAACTTCACAATCATTAGAATACAGGGTGATGGTAAATTCAACAAATGCCAACCTGAAAAGCATGGCCTTCTAGCAAATTCCTGAACACTAAGTATTCTTTCCAACACTAGAAAAACATAATAAATTTAATGAGCATGGGAAAAGTAAAGGGATTCTGAGCAACGGGGAATTGCAGCACCTTGGGTAAAACTCAAGGAGAAAAGGCACAGCTGGCAGAGAAAAGGGGATGTGCTGTTTCTTTGCTCAAAACAACACACCAGACAAGCTGGTGGGTTAGCTCTTTTCTTGTATGACTTCTTCCTTCCCACTAATAGGAATACTTAGGTCACCCTGCAATTGGTGACTACTGTGCTGCAAAGGCAACGGTCCCCTCTTGGCCTTTTCCAGCTGTCCAGCAGCAGCTGGCAGTCCTACAGCAATGCCCTGATGTAACAGGCTCTCCCTGAGAAGTAAAAGCTTACTTGATAGCATGTCACTAGGCAGCAAGTTAAAAATGACCTGAACAATAGCCTATAATAGCAGGAAAATAACATTTGTAGCACTTTTTCCTTCATATATAGTGAAAATATTCACTATATATGGGGGACAGGTGTAATGCAGCACAACTCCACTAAAATCAGTGAAATTAAGCTAAATGGGATGGACTGAGGATATAGTCCATTTCCAGTGACTTTTGTGTGTTCATTTGCTTATAAAACAACTGTAACAAAAGTAAAATATAACTTGAATACAGGTCAGCTGCTAAGCTAATACAGACTTCCTATAAGTGACTGGAAGGCTTTACAGACATAATCTATGTACAGCAGAACTCGGCATTGCCATGGAAACAATTACATTCAAAGAACAAAACACAATTGATATCAAGCCATTTGAAAAGCATTTAAACTTGTTATGCACTTAAAGTACAAGGAAATTAGTTTGCTAATTAACACACTGTTTCCAGCCATTGTGATTTTTTCTGTAATGGTGAGAGTGGTACTTGCTGCTTTGCTTTCCATCCTAATGCTCCCTCTAACAAACACACTTAGCTTAAATACAATATTTCAGCATTTGTTTCAAGCCATGTAATAAAAGCTCAAACTGCAACTAGTCTCTATCTTTTCTTTTTCAGCCAATGCCTCCAACAGATCCTTTTTAATCTCTGCTAATGTCTGCAATGTAATGAATCCCATACATAATGACATTATAATGGTTAGAAAGTGCTTAGGCAAGCCTTCCAAAAAGAAATAGACTTCAGACCCTTTAAACAAAAGGCCAAAACAACAGTAACAACCTCTCCTCCAATAAAACCACCTTTCAATTAACTGCAGTGCTCAGGGCACTGCTTAGTTATGAATTATGTTTTCCAGTATCCCAGCACTAGTTTTGCATTAGGTTATTCACAATTTTCCTCAAGCTTGCAGCAGAAGTGCAGTCTAATGATCCTAAATGATACCTAGCACTTGGAAATGCAATGCTGGTTGTACGTTAATAGTAAAAATCTCTTCTTTATGACGATTTAAGCATAAGCCTTCAGAAGTGACAGGATACTGGGAGAGATTAACCATGTGGATAGCACTCTCTTCATGTGCCTCCAAGAAAAAGGTGTTTTGCATATTACACTTTCAAAATTCCTAATGGCCAGGGAAAATACTTCAGGCAGTATAAATTCTGTAACATCTGTATCTCTCAAGATCATGATTCATTCCACTATCCAGCAGACATTTAATCAAGATGCCTAAAAGGGATCTACAGTTGTCTTAACTGTCTTCTCTAGACACTGGACAGAGCTGAAACTCCAGAGAGCAACTCAGACCTCAGCTGGGCTTATTTGCTCTCTGAAGATTCTTCTGTCTCTATTACCTACAGACAGACTGCCACATTATTAAATCAGGTGTTATGAGGGTCTTCACAGAATCACAGAATGGTTTGTGTTGGGAGGGACCTTAAAGATCACTCAGTTTCAACCCCCTGACATTGGCAGGGACACCTTCCATTAGACCAGGTTTCTCAAAGCCCCATCCAAACTGACCTTGAACTCGTACATACTGTGAATGGGGCATCCACAGCTTCTCTGTGCAACCTGTTCCAATGTCTCAACACCCTCACGGTAAAGAGTTTCTTGCAATAAACAGTATTGTCTTTCCTTGTAAATGAAGCATGCATTTCCAAATGTCTCATCCCAGTGCCTTCTGCAGGAATGTAAGTCCTGCTATCACTCATTCAGATACAAATACTGATTTTGGTAACAGCTGAAATGAAATCAAGTCTGTTTTGCAAACTGCCATGTCCCATCCTGGGCACAACAATCTGCAGCAGGCTTTTTTTCCTCTCTGTGCAAAGCAACTGCGTGTTTTCTGCCTTTCTTTCTTGTCTCAGAGCTGTTGTTTCAGTGGGCATAAACCACTTCCAAGCTCCTTTTATTCATTAACTGGTGAGCAGGAGGCAGCTGCACTACCAGCATTGCCAATAAACAGTACAGTTAGGGAGAAGAGCACCCTTCAATCCTAAATACTGTAGACAGTCTGTAAGAATAACACACATTCTAGATAAAATTGTGTCCCAGTCATCATTACCAGAGAAAGAAAACATGGCCCGGCATTGCCACACATAGATAAATACACTGCTTCCAGGTGTGCTGCTGGCACCAAAATGGAGCTGGAGTTGAATAAAACACTCAAGGGTTCCCAAAAGTCTATTTTGCATGAAGGAAAATGAAGCACATGTTCAAAGTTAAACCTACGCTTAAGAGTTTTGCTAGACTGAGATTTTGGTGCTTAGAGTGCTAAAGCAGTCATCCGACAATTCCCAAACCAATTTGGGCTACTAGCTTGTAGAAAATAAGCCAAACTAAAAATCAAATCAACAACCAGCCTAAATAAACCCCAAAACCAGTTGCTGTGTTTTGCTGTACCACAAGGCCATAATCACCGAGGCAGTTTTCACATTTATACTAAAAGAGATAAAAAGCAAATCAAGTGCCCAACCTGCACAAAATCCCCTTGTGAGAACAGTTTGCAGAACCAGGACTCGAGGCAGATGAAATTCAGCTATTCAATCTTAAAATTGTGGACCTCTGAATACTAAGTCAAAGTACAAGAAATTCTGCTATGGCTAATCATAAAACTAAAGGTTGGAAGCTCAGTGCTACACATGATTCTACCTTGATGAGCCAGAAAAGCTGATAGGAAATAGTTTAAGAGCTTTTCTCCTTTTATCCTGGCCAGACTTCAGGAAAAGACAAGGATGATCTCCAATATAATTTTCACAGAACATGGGAATATATATAAAATCCCTAATAAAATGTTCATTACCTAATTAATTTTGAACCTTCCCTTCCAAACCATTTTCTTTGAACCAAAGAAAATGAAGCTTTATTTGCAAAAGTGCTCACTGTCCACATGTGGCTAATGACCATAGCCTGGCTGACAGTTCTTGACTATGCCTTGGCCATGCTAGGGGATGCCAAAGTTATACCAAGATGCTGATAGCACCATATCCCATATGGGACAATAACTATAGTTTTATATCCATCATAACCTTAAAAAAAGAAAAAAAGGCATAAAAAACCCCCCAAACCAAACCACACACCTCCAATCCCCCCAAACTAGCACAATAACTGTACTTCCTGCCATACTGCCTCTGCTTCTGCTAAGATGCTGTTCTTTGAAAGCCAAAATTTGAGCTAACTGTGAAGTATTATCTATGCTCCTATATCCCCCTCTCCCATTAAAAAACCATGAAGTAGACTAAACCATATTTAGAATATACATCCTCTCTTTGGGAGCTAAATGCTTCTCAGAGGTAATTTGATAACCAATTACCCATAAACTTGGTGCAAAGTATTGCCACTCAATTTAATTTGCTTTCTGACAAAGAACGCCTTCCTGGGGAGATCAATGTGCAACACAAGAAACAGTTTGTGAAACCAGAGAAAAAAACATACACAGAATGAGAGTACATTAAGGTGTTTAACTTGCTTTTAATGTATACACATTGTAACTGCACAAGGAAGGCACAAACCTCAAATGATGAAGCAGACCAAAAAGAGAAAAAAGCTAATACAGGAGAAGGGGGAATGCACATAAGGCTTCAGCAGCTTGACCTTTACAGCAGAATAACCACAAAGCACAATATCTAGCCTAAGGGAAGAAATAACATGACCTCTAAGCACAACCCAATACTCTGACCGGAAGCCTGATGACTCTTACTTGCTAGAAGGAAGAAAAGGCCATTACAGGTTATGCAAAAAGTCACCAAAATGTTTGCATTTGACTTTGCCCTGGGGCTTACTTGCAGCCACAGAGCCTGAATATTTATTTCTGTGTATCCTGTAGCCTGATGGGGGGAGCAGAGGGAGGAGGAATAATAAATATCATTGTTTTTATCAGTTTTATAATTGACTGTAGCATTACCTTGAAAGACTATGTTATGACCTGTTTGCTGTACACATCACTGCAAGTGGCAGCTGCATGGACACCCCCAGTTTCACACACAAAGAGGATGTCTCATTTCTTCACAGAGTCAACATTGCAGGCTTGCCTTGAATTACACACTGGGACAATGGGCGAGTTTCTATCAAAACAGTTGACTGTTCCTTCCTCAAAATACACTGCTCAGGGACAAAAAGGGCAAGCTGGCCAAAAAGTTGGAGATTACAAGATGGGAATGGACAGCTCAGCTTCACTGGATACCCTCTGTTATCACCCGTGTCCCTTGAGTAAAAAGGCAACCTGAACTGTCAGGGTATTGCTAAACTAATGCACATTTGGCTCTTGAATAGCCAAGATGATATTTGAAAATAACCATTTGGAATATTATTAGCTATTGATTGCTCATTTCCAGAAAGCAGTTTGGTATCTGAAGATACACACCTGCTGAATAAATATTTTAACTTGCTTAAATGCAATCCACTTGACACAGTGGAAATGCACTTTCCTAGCCATCTATACCAAGGGTATGAAAGTCTTCCATGTGCAATATTTCAACACTGCACTCAGCCAGTGTCCTCCTCCTCATTTCTTTAAACTAAGCCAGTGCACTCTCATTGAAAAAGTATCACCATTTCATTGCAAGACTCATAATATTTATTCTACGAACCCTTAACTTTCATGATTATAAGATAATTTGTGGGGTTTTTTTTCAATCTTTTCTTGTAACTCAGAGAGCTGTAATTAGCAACTAAAATGCACAAAACAAGTTACTGCTAAAGAATTAGAAACTATCAAATATGAAAAACCAAAGAAGAAATCTAAGGATTTATGTCTCACTCCTACTGTTTGGGAGATTGTGTTTAGCAATAGAAATTGCCCTTTCCTTCCTGCAGTAATTCTTGTTCTTATGTCAGAAGAAGAATAGAATAAAATATCATGACAGCCCCTCTACATTGCTAGGAACATTAATTTGAGATCTGGCCTTGGTTTAGGACTGTCCTTGGTTGTACCCCTTCACTGAGTTTTTGGATTTTATTAAAATGCTCCTGAAACTCCTGCTCTGATTTCTGTCTCTTCTTTCATATGATGCAATTTGACCATGAACACAGCCCACTGATAAGTAAAGATCTTTCTCTCTCATCTTTGTTTATTACCTGTTGTGTGAAAAGACTTATTATTTGTTCTGTGAAACAATGAATCCTTCACATTCTTGTGACAATAAGCCAACAGCTTCAGTAATACTTCTGGCTGTTCCCTAAGTTTTATGGTACCAAAACGCATCTTTTATTCTTCTTCACATTAATAATCTAGCCAATAATCAACCAATGTCCAATGCCATGGAGCAACCAAAACGCTGTGTGTCACCATCACCTCTCTGCAAGCTGCCTGCTGCATAGATCAGGCCCCAGTGGTAGCTTACACATAGCTGCTTATAAAATACTAAAATCTGCCACATTTATCCATACAACCGATACAAATATGTCTCCAGCACTCTTAGCTTCATCGTGCAAAATTCAACTATCAAAGCACTGCCAGGTAGCCTTTGTTCAACACTCGCTACCCCAAACTATTCAAATTATTGCAAGACCCCAACAATCTATATAGATGACTCCCAAAATTCCTGCCTCTGGTACGAAAGGCCTTGCAAAGAGTAGTCTGTGTCTGTTGTGTGTCTTGGTGCGTGCTCTGGTGGGATCAGTTCTTCGTGGGCACAATAAGTGCCCCTAGTTGCACTGAAGTCATCTCCCAAAGCAGCCCTTGCTAGCGCTGTAGTCACCTCCCAGAGCTAGCCTTGCTGTAGTGCTGTTGCTCAGTGGCTGCTATGTAAGGAAACACAAATTTTAGCATTGCTTTTATTTAATTGGCTCAGAATAACATAAACGGTCTGTAGGAATATATTTCAGGGTAAAGTTAGCAAAGCCCTTAAACAAGTTATAGCAAAGAAGGGAGGTGCATAAGCCAGCATCTTTGAATTGAGGGGGACAATGCACTAGACTAGGGAATCAAATACCCATTTTGAATTTAAGACCTGTCTGCTACAAGACAGGGGGTGTGGAACAACATATGCCCCCTGTTCACCTGTGCTGATTGGGGCTGCAAAGTCATAAATCTCCACATTAAACAGGGGTTTGGGAACTGGAATAACGACGAGACAGATTCCTAAACAAATGCAGTCAATGGCAATTATCACACCCAAGGGAGTATATAATGGAATATAATCAATTTCTCCTCCAATATTTGGGGAAAAAGGGGTCAGAAAACAATGAAGAAAAGACACCGCACTCATTAATGCAAACCTCAAAGATACCTGCAAGCTGCACATACATCTACAGAGGATAAACTAGACCTGCAATCTCTTCCAAGCAGTAGCAAGTCCCTGGGGAGCTATTTCTTTTGTACTGTAAGTAGATACCTGGCAGGGGAACCACTCTTTCGTGACTAAATGTTTTTGTAGTGTTATTTTGCAATAGTATTGCCATGGCTGCATTATTATTGTTGCTGAATTCTTCCTTTTCTCTCCTGGAATATTCCTCTGGGCAAACTGTGGCTTACTACAGGCTTTTGCAGAAGACAGTCAGAGGCAGAGCAGATAAAAATCCAGTTAACAGGCAGTAAAGTGTAGCATTGAAAAAAAACAAGCCTTAAGGAATGCAACAGTTAAACCAGCAGAAAACAGTACTGTTTCCTGTAGCAATTTAGAACCTCCATGAAAGACAAGGGAGTCTAATAGTGTGCAGCAATAGAGAAAGGTATAAAAGCAAGACATATCTAAATCCTGTAAATGGTCTCATCCAGCAGCAGGCTAGACTTTGTCTGTAAGCATGGTCAGTGCATGCATACAGCCTCCCAGGGAAGCCAGTACCCAACTGCACCCAACAGGCACGCACCAGCTAGGCAGGCACCTGATATCTGCCACTGATGGTTACAATGCAATGAATCCATCATCTTCCTCGCCCCACAGGTCCAAGCAGAAAAGGGCAAGAGACACAGCTCTACTCCTTCCTAATCAAATTGCACCTGGCAGAGAACCAGCTATGCAGCCAATACCCTAGGCTGAGGAACAGAGACCAGAAATTGGAGCTTGCTGTCCAAGCTGTGAGCCTGTGACATCTGCCATGTTGTGTGAATAATTACATTTGCACCCAAATCTGGCTTCAACTTATCCACTTGAGCAAAAAGCAAGCAGGTCAGTTCATCAGTGAGAGCATTTTGCAAAGCCTCCAGCTTTATTTGTCCTGTGCTTCATGGTGCAAACAGGGATCATATGGACACTTTGAAAAGACAGTATAGGTAGGCATAGCAGTGACTTGGGCTTCAACAAGCCCACCCAGACACTGTTTACAGTAGATGAAACACATAGTGCTAGTTAAAAGCCAACTCAAATATAAATATATATGACCTGCAATCCATCAGCTGTATTGAAATGTAAACCAAACAGCAGAAGATTCCCATTTAGCTCCTGGTCTGCCCCTGGTGGTAGGTTGAGTGACCTTTAAAAAGTCATACCACTTTCCTACCCTTCTCTTTAAACTGTACAGCAAGGACAGGAGAGGCAGCCAGCTTTAGTAGGACTTTGATCTTGACTGGCTCAATAATCCCAATAATAAACATTTCAAAGATGGAATTACCTAGAGTCATCCTCAGGCACTTTTTGCACTGCATATATATATATTCTAATATAGGCTCCTACACATCAACTGTAAGTGAAAGCATCACCTTGTGCTTTTATTACCCAAAGTCCAAAGAAACTGAACATCCTAAAAGCCACCTCATAGGATGAAAGAAGGTGAAATACAGAAGCTGCTAGAATGCCTTTAGCTACAAAACTGCATGGCAAAAAACTGGTCTCTCTCCTCCAGTTCATTCAGACTGGCTTTTATCGACATACTGAAAAACCCTACTCGATAAACTGTCTAAGGCAAAACATCCATGGTAGACATATGGAGCCTCCAGGGGCATTGATAACTGAAATAATTGGGGTATTACCATCAGAGACTCAGAAAAGTCACCTTCCAATTACAATGGGTTGCTTCTGACAAAAGTCAACTGAGGCGCATAATGACGTTACTCATTAGGTTTCATTAATGATAAAATTTCTGATTTCAATATTTAATACACCTCAGAGATCACAGTGCATAATTTAATGTGCAAGCAGATAATTTGCTGATCAAGGTACATGTTTCACATTAAGGAAAATTGTTGCACTCTTTGCTGATTAACTGAGTCACACATACACACACAAACTATGCCACTCTCTTCTATCAGCGAAGCATTGTCCTCTCTGAAGCTAGTTTCTCATGGCAGACAACTAAACTCTGTATACTTGCTCTTTTACATGCAGTATAAATGCTCTATCACCCATGCTTGAATTGTTTTCTATCTGGACCTATTGGTGTCTTACACATACATCATTTCAGGACATCAATGGTAACAGTGAAGTAGCCCATGTGCTGAGGCTGCTGTGCCATGTGCCTCCTGGTATTACTTCTCTTTTGGCTGTTTATGTGTCTGCACCTGAATCTACTCCTTGCCTAGCAACTTAAGCATGGAGAGCAGCTCCCTGGGCAGGAACTGGTTTGGGGGTTTCTACACTTCCATAGCCAAGCATGAAGGCACCTGAATGAACAATAAGTACAAATTACTTTTAGGATAGTGTGCTAAGGGCTTTTTGGAAATAAATGGGGACATTACTGTAACTAGCACAGAATTCCAGGTTAAATGCAGAGACATGTAAAGTGAGGAATTTTTTTTCGTTGCTTTCATTCAGCAATTCAGAAATCTTGCTTTGTTTTAGGGAGCAACAAGACTCAGATGTCAAATCTCAGAATGATTCAGAAAACAGAAGTGTCATTTTTCACTTTCCTGCTCTGTTAATTCACTTGCCTGTTTTGTAGGGTAGTTTAAATCATCTCTGGCAAAGAAAAGAACTTAGTCAATGGACAAGTGCTTCTAATCACTGAGTGAAACACAGGACAAGGAAGCAGGCTGGAGCAGCTACTCAAGGGCTATAGCCCAGAGGCGTTTCCATAGATCTCACTACTGTTATTTGGGGTATATATTTTACAGCAGCTACTGATTCCGGCTATAAATATCCAAACCAATTTTATTTACACTGTGAAAGTTGGGAAGAATATCAGCCTCTCTGAAAGCCTAGATTATTCCTGGAGATAGTATCATTCCCACTAAGAAACAGAACTAGACACCACAAGGTTTATGCTGAAATCATTCTGCAACATTTTTTACTGGAACACTGGCCATTAACATGCTTCTAAACCCCTGTGAACCACTTAGAAAACGTACCCCCAAGCCTGAATTTGTTAGAATTTCTCAAAACCTGTATATGCCTGAGATCCAAGAAGGTAGCAAGCACCATTAATAGGTTTTTGTATTTCCTTTCTGTCTCCAAGCTCAGTCAAATTAATAGGAGTATATTGGCTCAGCCAATCACACTGAAGGAAATGGAGCTGGCTATTAATGATCTCAAACAGCAGACACAGCCCCTATGTTAGAAGAGCTCCCAGTGGAGTGCCACTCCAAGTTTTAGCAAAAGCCAAACTTTTTCTAATAGCTTCACTAGTTTGTTTTTTTTTTTCCCCTTACTCTTTCACTGCCAATCCTTCCCCAGACTCTCTGTGGATAGCAGTATTTCTCACCAATTGCTGTTNAAGTTTTAGCAAAAGCCAAACTTTTTCTAATAGCTTCACTAGTTTGTTTTTTTTTTTTTCCCCTTACTCTTTCACTGCCAATCCTTCCCCAGACTCTCTGTGGATAGCAGTATTTCTCACCAATTGCTGTTTGCCTATGCCAAAGCAATTTGTGTCTCCTGGGTCTGCTTTAATCATCTGCCCTCCCCTTTGGCTAATTGATGCCATAGCCTTCCCTGGATTTGAACTCAAAAAGAGAGAGACAGCAATGGGGCCATGCATGCAGTGGAGACAAGATGGCTTTCTTGGATTTACACCAGCCAAGAGTTTAGTCCAGGCAGGTAATAGCTGGTGGGCTAGCCTCTAACCTGTCTGTCCAGATATCTGTAGGTAACCAGAGTTTAGCTGATCCAAACAGTGGTTGGAGAGAAAGACAAATTGTCCCTTATCTTTCTTTCTGTTAAGATATTTGGGAAACTATTCTCTCCAGAGGACAGCTATAACTAAATGTTCTCATGTTTTCACGTGACTATTAATCATGACAGGCCTTGTCCTTTTATTAACATACCAGTTAAACTTACTCGCTCTTTGAAGCCAGAGAGGCAAATCTGTGGTCAGGAACACAGAGGGAAACTCTGGCCGCTAGGCAAGTACAAATGAAGTATAAACAAAACCAAAGTCAAACCAAAGCATAAACAAAGTGGGGGCAAAAAATAAATCAAATTCCAAAACCAATGTCCAGGTTTTCAAAAGCTCAACTGGATGTTTCCTTTGGTTGCCATCTTATTTTGGTATCAGACCAGGGAATAAGATCTATTGTACTTTCTCTGTTTCACCTGCTGAATTTAAAAGCTGATGGTACTGGGAAGCAGAGCCTGACATACAGGCTTCACCATTCCCTGCCAGGGGAACAACCTATCCACTGTGTTACAAACAGGTGGCCTTCCCCAAATACTCCCTGGCTGAGGATAGCTCTGACTGCTCCAGGTCAGGAGTTCCTCTGTTACCAACAGCATATTAACACAAAAGTTCATTTTCTAAAGACTACAGGCAATGCTCCTATACCAAAGGGTTCTCCCCATACTCCTTTGCTGTCTAGGTCACAAACCCAGATGCAGTTTGCAACACAAGGAAATATGTGGGCTGACACATGCCTGACAACCTTGGCACAACAGGAATGGCAGCATGAAGCTGCATGTGAAGGCAATGCTTGCTGGAAGACTCCAGGCACATACACAGGTTTCTATCCTGCAAAAACAGATGGACTAGAAAGTCCATAGCATCCTAATCTTAACTGAAGTAGCTGAGTTTTCTGCACTCAACCTTTACAACAGCAGAGTCAACAATCCTTACCTTCTTTAGGAGCTGTGAAAGGGTTGTGATAAGCCTAGCTGGGCTTTAGAGCAATACATCACCTGCCAGCGTCCTTCCTGGTTGTCTGCAATGAATCACAAAGAAGATTTCTGCCAAGACAATTCAAGAATTGATGGAGGTATCTGCAATAAGAGTTCAGCCCCCTCTTCTATCTACACATTGAGAGCTACTAAAGCCATGTAAATCCTATGGCCAGATGTGCCAAATTCATTCCACTGTACAGGCAGGTTATTTAAAGAAACTCACACAGAAAGCTCTGATTTTGCCCTGACTTTATCAACTTACACAAATAAAATCTCTCTCATTCATTGCTAGTAGCTCCATGTCCCTTCTACTATGGTTTGCAAAAGCAATTGTCCCACTATAGGCATCAAGCATCTAAGTCCAAAAGCCAGACCCATCCAAATATTCAGGCATCTACTTTCCATTCAGTCAGCAACAAACTTATTCCTGCAGGAGAAGGGCACTGAAACACAGCAATGTAATCACCCATTATTATAAGCCATCCCTCCCTCCAGCTGTGCCAGCTTAAGTTCAATGTTTTGCAGGTGTCTGTGTGGCAGCAGACTTCAAACTAAACTACTCTCCAACAATCTTAAAGTCAGAGATTTTAGGCTTTAAAACCTTAAGCACAAAAAGTGCACTTCACAACAGCTCCTGTGGGTGTTATAAGGAGCAACAAATGCTTTTAAGCACTCTTAAGAGAGAAGGAGATGACAATGAAATTGAGGGAAATGGAGAAAAAGATAATTACGCTGCAAGTTCCTGCTCTTATCTTCCCAACTACTTCGAAGGCAGCAAGGACCTAGGGAGCAGGCAGCAGCTGCCACCCTATTAAACTCAACAATTTACAGGTGCTTGGAAGGAGCACTTAGAATCATAGAACCAACTATGTTGGAAAAGACCTTTGACATCACCAACTCCAACCGTTACCCCAGGATTGCCAAGATCACCTCTAAGTCATATTACTGAGGGCCTCACCTGCATTATTTTGAACACTTCTAGTGACATTGATTCCACCACTTCCCTGGGCAGTCTGTCCCAGTGCCTGATCACCCTTGCTGTAAAGAATTTTTTTCCTAATATCCAGTCTAAACCTCCCCCGGAACAGTATGAGGCTGTTATCTCTTGTCCTATCGTTTGTTACCTGGGAGGAGAGACCAACCCCACCTCACTACAACCTCCCTTCAGGTAGCTGTAGAGAGCAATAAGGTCCACCCTGAGCCTTCTCTTCTCCAGACTAAATAATCTCAGTTCTCTCAGCCATTCCTCATCACACTTGTGCTGCAGACCCTTCTTCAGCTTTGTTGCCATTTTCTGGACCCACTCCAGCACCTCAATGTCTCTCTTGTAGTGAGGGGCCCAGAACTGAACACAGGATTTGAGGTGCAGCCTCACCAGTGCCGAGTACAGGGGATGATCACTGCCCTGGCCCTGCTGGCCACACTATTGCTGATACAGGCCAGGATGCTTTTGGACTTCTTGTCTGCCTGAGCACAAGCTGGCTCATGTTCAGTGGCTGTCAGTCTGCACCCCCAGGTCCTTTTCAGCCAGACAGCTTTCCCCAAGCCTGTATCATTGCATGGGGTTGTTGTGGCCCAAGTGCAGGACCCAGCACTTTGCCTTGTTGAACCTCATAGCACTGGCCACAGCCCATCAATCCAGCCTGTCCAGATCCCTCTGCAGACCCTTCCTATTCTCTAGCAGATCAACTTAGTGTTGTCTGAAAATTTACTGAGGGTGCTCTTGATCCCTTCAGCCAGATCATCAGTGAAGTTATTAAACAACACTGGCCCTAACACAGAGCCCTGAAGGACAGCACTAGTGATTGGTCACCAACTAGGTGTGACACCATTTGCCACCACTCTTTGGGCTCTGTCATATAGCCGGTTTTTAACCCAGTGAAGAATACACCTATCCAGGCCATGAGCAGTCAATTTCTCCAAGAGAATGCTGTGAGAGACAGTATCAAATGCTTTACTTAAGTCCAAATAGACAGTGTCCACAGTCTTCCCCTCGTAATAAAGGAAGGTCACCATACCATAGAAGGAGACCAGGTTGGTTGAGCAGGAATTGCATGCAATTAAGCTGAGTAAATTCACTTCAAGATGCAGGGCCTAGCTCTTGGCTGCTGCAGTTTGGCTGTGCTCCATTGACTCTGTGGTATATTGCCAAGTTACTTCAGATAAGGGTTTAGCTCTAGGAAGTGGGAAAGCCTTGCTCCTCAGCATGATCTTGCAAATGATCACAGGTGTATCAGAATGTGTTCTTTTCTTGCTTTGCAACTGCTCTCTGCCTATAGTGGCACTGGTGCAAGCTGTTAGGCCTACAGTAAAACGAGAAAATACAATTCCACCCCATACAAGCCTATTAATCTATCCATCCCAGATAACAGGGATGGGAAAGACACAGAAGAGTAGACTTGGTTCAAGTAACAAAGCTTCTAGGCTTGCTTGAAAGCCTAGTACAGGCAAAAAACTGTGCATCACCACTAACTAAGGCTAGTACTAGAAGTGGTCTAAACAAACATCACAACATAGACCTAGACAGTTCTGACAGGAGCAGGCGCCATACTACTTGTGCTGGATGGTATGTGTGTACACAGAGAGCCCTGGCCAAGAATGCTGTAGCTCAGACAAAAAGTAAAATTATAATAAAATCACACAGCCATAAATAGCATCCCTGCAGCTGAGCAAGCATCCAGCTCCCAACCTGACCTTCACCACAAAAGCTTCTCATTTAGCCATCTTTATTCCACACCTATAATGGCCTCCGCGTGCTTCTATTACTTGACTAAAACGATAATCAAGAGCAAACATCTAGCAAAGCTGCATCTACAGGGAGGTCCCATATTATGAATTCTTTGCTTAGTTGAGCTGGCATGAAACAGGGACATTTTGGTGAATGCAGTCTGCTGCAACCAGTAAAACTACTTGCATTTATTTTGGATGAAACTCTGGCCCAGTGATTTAGGAATCATACAAAAGAAAGCCGGGATAATTGTTTTCAGCATGGAACAAATAAATATGACTACTTCATGATATGATGTCTCTTCTTGTGCTGTTCTTTCTCTTCCAGTTAATCTCATTATTGCAAATTAGGGAGTTTCTGTGGCAGTTTAAAAGGTGTACTCTCACACATACAAAGGAAATAAACAAAGTATTTTGCTTCAGATCTCAGCTGCAGTCAATTTATTCTTTGAGGCACTTGACTTAAAAACCATAAGACTTTGGTCTCTCTGCTTCTATCAAAGTCACACATAAATTGAAAAAGCCCCTGCTCACATCCACTCAAATTCAGTAACACTGCTGCTCTGATTTGAAAATGACCTGAAAACACTTCTGTATTCTCTTTGTTTCTAGCTGGTTCTTTATTCCCATTCTCCAATTAATAGCAGAAAAATTCAAAGTACCTTTTAATTGAGGGTAATCCAAAATGAAAGCTGGCTAGAAGGCTGAAATCAAAGAGCTGAATAGGATATCATTACTTACACCGAACAGTCCCATGATAACATCTAGGAGAGGATGATGGCTTGTCTCCATAAAAGCCAGGGTTATACTCACTGTCTAAGAATACAAACCCACAGAGGACAGTGCAATAAAAAGGTGATGTAGTTTAATCCTCAGCTACTGTAAATTAGCTATTGTTTGGTGCATGCTCTGTGACAATGTACCCTGTGCTCAAAAATACACTTTTTCTGAGAAAGCCTTGGTTTGAGCAAGAACAGTGCCTGAGAGTAAGATGAGAGGAACTGGTGCTAGGAACTCCTTGCTAAATCAGTGTTTTATTTAACACGATAATTAGAACAAATATCTCTGAGACCTTGGGCAATGTTACAAATTTAAGACAGCCTGGAAGCACTTAAATTGCATGTTTAAAATTGTCAGCATTCTGGGAAATGGCTATGATGCTGTTTTGAAGCTCTTGTTAGCACATTTGGGCAGAGACTGGCTCTTGGACTCTGTACACTGTGCAGTGATTGCCTTAAGGTACAGTATGTACCAAGAGAAAATATCTCTCTGAAGCCATCAGGGACATGGGCTGATTAGAACAGCAGAACCCCCACCTACCACCAGGGATCAAAATTAAGAACTTCATCTCCTTAGGCTTATGATGTACTTAGCAGAGGGAAATCACTCAAAGCATGAACCTGGCTCTTTAGGGATGCTTAAATCCTACAAACTACAAAGCTGATGATGGTCAAGACCTAATGTAGGTGCCTTCATTAGATACCTGAAGCTGCTGGATGGATCCAGACTAAGCCCCTGGGAACTGTGAAATTTAGCAGTAATGCTGCCTGGTTTCATAACTGTGGAATAACAGGAGAGCAAAAAAGAGTGAAGATTTTTGTCCTTCCTGGTATAATTTGTGCACAGAAATTTGGACTGCATTGGTCACAGCAAACACACAGTCACATAGTGCTAGAAAACTTTCATATTTCATTTATTATGACATCAAAAAATCAGAGGACTATTTCTCACTTTGTAACTCTTAACTACATGATAATCCCCAACTTCATCTTCTGTTTTCATTGTAGCTGCTGCTTATTGCCATAATCCCTGCAAATAAACTTGCTTTATGACATACCAATTCATCCCTAGACTCAGCCTTAGGCTTCCTGAGCATTAACAGAAAGATAAAATCCATTGAGAGATGTGAATGCAGGCTCAGTCACACAATAAACAACCTTTTACCAACTGGGCATAATCCCCTTATCAGATTGCACCTGATGCATTGTATTCTCTAGTCCGCAAGTGCTTTTCTGGGATCAATTAGAAGCAGGGTTAAGAGAAAAGAAAAAAATCCTTATGGAGTTTTTTCATCGTTTCAATAGGAAAACTTCTCCACTGTAAACCAGCTGGGCTGTTAAAAAGTTGGTAGGCTTAATGGAGAGCAGCCACTCATCACTTGAAAAGGCATTCTCCTAAAATCAACTGGGTACTGCAGTTTATCCCGGAGCACTCAATTCATGAGATAACTTATGTGCAAACAGTAGAGAGCCAGGAGAGGGTGCTCGAACAATAACTAGAGGAGGTCCTGTATACTGATTATGCCCTGACAAGTGATGTTCACATACAGACACGTTACATGGAACTGCCTGAAGCAACATGAAGAATAGAAGATTTATTGATTAATATTTTAAAACTTCCAAAGATATTTTAATCTAGTTCTTTAGAAAACGTTTTTGAATACAGGGAAATCCACAGGGAATCTGCCTGCTAGACTTCAGGCATAAACAGTTAAAATTCCACCCAAATCTCTGTGCCCAGGTGTCCTGACAGCAATGAGTATGAAGGTCTCCAGTCAGTCCACTAAGAACACCCGGCATTGGGATCTTGAGGAATTTGAACTAGTTGGATTTATGTTTAACTCATTTCAACAAAATAGTACGTGCTGATTCCTCAAAGTACCTAAGTCCCCAAGGATTTTGGTCAAGCCATGGTTTTCACTGCTTTTCTTTTCCAATTTTGAATACATTGTTTTAGTTGGATGTTAACTGGACTAAACATATGAGCTTCAACTATTCAGAAATAAAGCAGTGTCTCTTAAGTATAGGAAACATCACCTTTTTTGGAATGAGGCTTTAAAGCAGAGAAAGAAAAGAAATAAAGAAATATTTCCTTTCCGATTAAAATATTTGATTACAACTAATTACCACTATCATAGTCATTGCCTCTAAGAATGATTCTTCAGCAAGAAAGACAGAACCTCAGCTGCCCATGCAACAGGTACCAAGCAAAAGCTGTGCTCTGCAATATTGATATGTGAGGTCCAGCAGAATGGGAGTCTGAGGTTATGGGTTTACTAATAACATGACTTTTATTGTGCTAACTGCAAAGGTTATTACACAGTCTGTACTGTTTCTAACACAAACAACTACATAGGATTACCTTTGCCATGGCAAAATGACAGGGATGGGGAGGAGGAAATAAATTTGAAGCAGGACTTTTTCATGAAGTCTGCTGTCACAACTGCTTAAACTGGAAAACTGAAAATTCAGGTCTTCTGGGCCAAGTAAATGACTATAATTTGGATTTAAATAGCATAGGAATCAAAAGTTGACTGTATTTGTTGATTCTATAGCCCTGTTTTCCCTCATTGTTTCTTTCTGAGCCTCCTACTGTTAATAAAATTGAAAAATCAAGCTGAGCTGAATGTCCAATGCTTTCACTATGATTGAATCTCTCTTTCTGTGCATGTGATTGACAGCATCAGAAAAGAATGTTTTCCGTAGCTAACACACACACACACTTTGGCTTTATTTTATCTGCCCTTTATTGGGATCATTCAGCCCCTGAAAAGAACTCAACTGGGAATATCCTTCTTGTTGATAACCTCCTAGTAACACAGACAGATACTAAAACCACTTATACCAGACAGGCACTGGTCACAGTCAACCTGGCTTCAGTAAGGGCAATTCATGCTTGCCCGATTTGGTGGCCTTCAACAACAGGACTATGGAACTGATGGACAGGGGCAGAACAACTGACATTGTGTACCTGGACTTGTGCAAAGCATTTGATTCTGTCCCTCACAACATCCTTGTCTCTAAATTGGAGACATCGGTTTGATGGATGGCCCACCCAGTGGATAATGAATTGTCCATATGGCTGCACACAAAGAGTTGTAGTGGGTTCCTTAGGGGTCAGTGTCGGGACTAATCCTGTTCAACATCTTTGTTAGAGACATGGACAGTGAGATTGGGTGCTCCCTCAGCAAGTTTGCTGATGACACCAAGCTGTGTGCTTTGGTGGATATGCTGGAGGGAAGGAATGGCATCCAGAGGGATCTTGACACGCTTGTGAAGTGGGCTAATGCCAACCTCATGAAGTTCAATCATGCCAAGTGCTAGGTCCTCCATCTGGGTCAGAGCAATCCCAGGCACAGCTACAGGTTGGGAAGAGAGGAGATTCATTGCAGCCTTCCAATATATGAAGGAAGCCTACAAGGATACTGGAGAGTGACTGTAAAGGTACGACAAGAGGTAATGGATTAAAACTTAAGCAGGGGAGATTTAGATTAGCTGTAAGAAAGAAACTCTTCACTGTGACAGTGCTCAAGCACTGGAACAGGCTGCCTAAGGAAGCTGTGAATGTTTAGCCCCTGGCTGTGTTCAAGGCTGGCTCGGACAGGGCCTTGAGCAACCTGGTCTAGTGTGAGTCATATGTGCCCATGACAGGGGGAACTTGATGATCTTAAGTTCCTTTCCAACCCAAACCATTCTATGATTATGTAGACAAGCCATGCAGGACAGTCACTTACCGAGACTTCCTAAAATAACCTAGTAACAGTCAAGGTGTAAGGTCTCCAAGCCTGCTCTTCAAGTGATTCTGAATGACCCTGAACTGCCTTACCTTGTTAGCTGTCCTTGAAACAAAATTCGTATTAAAATATTACCCTGTGTATGATATGCTCTTCTCAGCATACTACAAATTAAAGTCCCAGCTACGTAATATTGGTGCACTCTCTGAAGAATGCCCACCTTCACAGAACTGCAAAAGCTGGTGTCTATATCCAGGCTATTTTAACAGTCCAAATAAGGCTCAGAAGCAAGACAAGTTCCAACTACAAATGTAACCAACCAGTATCCCCCAATTAAACTAGCTGTGGGTAAAAACCCCAACCAAACAAAACCAAGAAACAACACAAGAAACCTCCAAAACCAACCCAGAAATACTGATTCTCTCTAGCCTCTGTCACTTTTACTTAAGGGATCTCAGCTGATCTTATTACTCAGTACTTTAGGAAATCTGGCTACTTAAGCCTCTATATATGAACTCCTCATGCTGAAATATGTTCCTATAAAGACACTGGTGGTGGAGAGAAAGGTTGACTTCCACAGAGAAACATTATTATCCCTTACTCTGAGATAACAGAGATGTCTCTAGGCTAACTGTAAGTACAAGGCAGCACAATTATACTTGAAACTGAGGGAGGCAGAACTTCCCTTGCTTTGGCAGCCCAGTGCCCAGAGGGTGCAAAGTGAGACAGAGAAGACTGAGGGGCAACCACTAATTTCCTTCTCTTACAAGAGCCCAGAAATCATTTGATTAATTGTGAAATCAGTGCCTGAGGAAAGTTGGAAGTGATGGAGGAAATGTTAATGGCAAGGCTGTATTTCAGAACCTGCACTTGTTTTACTTCAGGTGCATGTTACTGAGCAACGTGTTCTTATGGTGTGAGAAAGTCCATGAGAACTTAAAGCCATGCAAGGTCATAAAAGTGAAAACACAGAGTGTAATTTTTGAGTTAGGGACAGTAAGCAGTCCAGACTGTGAACATGAAAGGAAAGCTGGTGTTAGAAAGAAGGAAAGACTCAGGAGTTGTAAACTCTGCAACATCAAGGATCAACCCTGATTCAAGGAGAAATAGAAGACTTTACCCTATTGGCTGGGACAGTAAAGACTGTTTGAATATTTCATTGGGATAGTGAGTGGGTTAATGCTCAGCCTGTTAGCCAACTCATTTTGCTTGGTGCATTAGCCTGTGAGTAATGCTTTATATTTTTCATTTATGTACATCCTGTTTGCAGTCTTTTTGTAGACAGAACTGACCTAGAGGATGATGGTTATGATACATGTAAGAGAGCCACGTGTGTGGGAAAGTACAGTGGGAAAGAGTCAAAAAAATTTTAGACTAATAAATAGCACATTCTGGCTTTCTTACTAATCACCAGATTTCATCATTTAACAATTAGCTCTGTAGTTTTTACCTTGCACAATGTTGGAACAAAAGTAGATGAATATTGGCTGCCTCTTCTCAAAATCTCTGAAGATCATCTTGAATACACAGGTCAACAGGATCCTTACCTGGTTTCTAATGTTGGCAACCACATCTCTTTGATGCAGAGCTTTAATTGAATTAGATGCTCCTGCAGTCACTGACTCATCATCCTAGTATTCAGTGCAGCTGTGCTGAAAAATCTGCAACATTGCTAGTCCTTTGGAGGTGGCCTTACTGGGAAGAGGATTCCTTTCATCCCAGAAGCTATTAAAGATGCAAACAGCTTGGCACTGAATCATTTTTATGTGACTGCTGGAATGCTAGTCTGAATTAGGACTGTATTTATGTAAATCAGTGTTGGTAATAGTATTCTCTGCCTTTTTTTCAGTTAAAAAGAGAGGGGGAGTGAGGAATGAAAGAGTTGAAAAAAAGAATAGGAGCTGCAGTAACATTCAGTGCAATGATTTTGTGCAGCTACAAATCAGTGTCTAACCACTAATGACAAGCTATGGATATATATATATATATATAAACAGCCTTAATAAAAAAGCCCTATTCCAATCACAGAAAAGCAGCCAATACCCAGGTTGTAATGCCACAGATTCAATCATAAAAGCTTTCAGCCTTAATTTGTGATGCTGGACTCAGAAGTGCTCTGCTCCTCTATTATCTTAGAATAATGTTTCTGGTCACACCATAGTCAGGTCCTTCAATGATGTCTTAAAGATCAAATTGAGAATGACATTTTCCTTCTTGTTTTTTTTTTTTTGGGTTGGT
>NDXB01011299.1:0-38781 GCA_002631895.1 Agapornis roseicollis | reverse complement strand
AGAACACATATATATATATATATATATATATTTATTTTTAACTGAGAAAAAACCCAGGGGAGTTACAGAAGGGATCCTCTTTACTTATCATGGGCTCTCTGCTTATCATTGGCATTTAACTTGAGCTTAGGCTGCAGGCATATATTGACATATAGTATAACTTCAAACAGTTATACTAGACAGGCTTTTTTGTTCTTGTAGAGAAAAGAAGCCTGCTATAGATGAGCCTGCCACCACCTCTCTTCTAGGGAGGAGCAAAGTCCAGTTTTGTCATCACAGCCAGGAAGCCACATGCTAGCACAGGCTTGCCTGCGACCCACTACTGCCTTCTGATGTTTACAGTTTTGAATGAGGGAGGAACAGACCTGAGAAGGTCAGCCTTCACCTCTGCTCTGACCTGGAGGAAAGAGAAGCACCCTGTGTTTCATAGATTCATAGAATAGTTTACAGGCTTATGTGGCAGCCCAGACCAAGCTCTCTGCTGCTTTACGACTACTTCTCCAGGCAAAACCAATGCAAGACAGCTCTGGTACCTCATGGTGGAGCCATGCTTCCAACACCCTTACTTTGAAAGAAATGAGTTCTGAGCTTCCACAGATTCTTGGATGCATTCAGAAGCATCATGTTTGTGTTTTGTCAGCTCTCCTGAGCAACTACATGTGATGATTTTTCTCAAAGTTTCCTACACTGCTAAGCAGCTCCCTGTTAGCCCTCAGAGCCTGCTCCCAAAGAGGAAGCAGGACAAATATGTAAGACAAGTATAAATTTTGAAACAGTAAGGTCACATGCAAGTTCAAAAATAGAAAAGAAAGAAATGGCTGAGTGTAAAGGGTTAAAGTTGCGAGGGCTGAAGCCTGTTCCAGTATCAGCTGAAAAGTCTGTCATACAACTAGTGGCACAGATATACGGAAAAAAAACCTGAGACAAACATTCTCTAGCAGGCTCTCTGGAGTAGCTTCAGATCTCACCGCCCTGACTGGCTATAACACATAGAATCATAGAATAGTTAGGGTTAGAAAGGACATTAAGATCATCTAGTTCCAAGCCCCCTGCCATAAGCAGGGACACCTCACACTAAATCAAACTCCCAAGGCTTCATCTAACCTGGCCTTGAACACCAATAGGGATGAAGCATTCACAAATTCCATGGGAAACCCATTCCAGCATCTCACCACCCTCACAGGAAAGAATTTCTTCCTTTTATCCAATCTAAACCTCTCCTGTTTAAGTTTGAACCCATTACCCCCTGTCCTGTCACTACAGTCCCTAATGAAGAGCCCCTCCCCAGCATCCCTATAGGCCCCCTTCAGATACTGGAAGGCTGCTAGGAGGTCTCCACGCAGCTTTCTCTTCCCCAGGCTGAACAGCCCCAACTTTCCCAGCCTGTCTTTGTATGGGAGATGCTCCAGTCCCCTGATCATCCTCGTGGCCCTCCTCTGGACTTGTTCCAACAGCTCCATGTCCATTTTATGTTGAGGACACCAGAACTGCACACAGTACTCCAAGTGAGGTCAAAGCTAACGTAGCCAAATGGCTCATCTAAGTGCTCCTAATTCATTTTAGTAACATAGATTCATTTAAATCATTCTCAGCATTGCAGCAGGTCAGAAATCTTGAACACAAGTGTCTCCCTCCTGGAGAAAGGGAGAAAGGGAAAATAAGGAGCAGATAGTGGCACATCTTCAGAAACTCCCAGCAGACCCACAGCAGCAAACTGTCTAGAACCTAAACCAAGATGGACATATAGTTGTGCAGGGGGGTGACTCAGAGACTATTTATCAGTTTGTTGTCGTTTAAGTCCAGTCAGTAACTCAGAATCATGTAGTGGCTCTCTCACTCCCCCTCTTCCTCCCCCCTGCTCCCAGAGGGACGGGGTTGAGAATTGAAAGAATGTTAACTCCCATAGGTTAAGATAAGAGCAGTGCAGTAACTAAGGTATAACACAAATCACTGCTGCTACCACCAATAATAATAATGATGAGGGAAAGAACAAGGGAAGAGAATACAACCAGCTCACCACCCGCTGACCAGTACCCAGCCCAACTGAGCAGTGATCTAGCCCTTTCGGATAACTGCCCCCTGGTTTACATTCTGGGCATGATGCGCTTTGGTCAGTTTGGGTCAGGTGTCCTGTCTCTGCTTCCTCTCACCTTCCCCTCCTCCCTGGCAGAGCATGAGACTCAGAAAGTCTTTGGTCAGAGTAAACATTACTGAGCAACAACTGAAAACATCGGTGTTATCAGCGCTGTTCTAGGCTGAAAGTCAAAACCACAGCACTGCACCAGCTGCTAGGAAGGAGAAAATGACTGCTACTGCTGAACCCAGGGCACAGTTCTTTGCACTTATTGATCTCAAAGCACTTCTAAAATATCTGCATTTTCTTTTCTGTTTAGCAGCTGGAGAAACTGAGATGTTGTCATGAGGAACTAGCTCGCAGCTGCAGAATGTAGCATATAAACCAGTTCTCATGACTCCTAGCCCAGGCTTTTATTAACCAGACCAAGCTAAAAATCAACCAGAAACTTAATTATACTACATTGTGACTAGGAGGTGTCTGGCAGTGACTAATCTGAGATAGAAGGTTGAATGAAGTCATAATTTACTTTACTTGGTGGAGACTGGTCACTGCTCCAAATGAGTGATCTGCATCTCCCTTAGTCTGAAAGAGCCTCTATTTGGTGCTGGGCATTTGTTACTTCCAATAGTTCCCCTTTTCAGGTTATATTATCAATAAACAAAGGAGTGATTCTGGCTTCTCTGCAAGACAGAAAGCTTCTTTCCTGCCTCCTCTTCTCAGCCCCTTCTCAAGAGATCTCTATTTTCTTGCCCTTCTGTGTCCTATTGAATCACACTGTGAGTAATAAGTGGTTTGTGATCTCTTGTATTTTTCTTCTCAACTTTCCTTTCAAAGACACAAGAACCATAAGAAAAAGCACTCCTTTAGAAAAGATCAATTTCACAGATTATGAACTCTAGGACAAGGTTTCAAGAGAAAAAGTCCTCCATGAAGTAAAGAAATTGCCATCCACCCTTCAAACAGAAGGTCACAGTCATTCTCTGTGAGATAGTCCTCACTTAGACTTTCCCAGAGGGAAAGACCAGTTTAGACATGTCTCCATCATGCTGGTAGTGAGAAGAGAAAGCTCTCTTACAAACTTATGTAAGGATAAAATAAAGGATTCACATGAAATTCAATTAGAAGCTACAAACTTCAATGTAACTCCCTCCATGCATAAGTACTTGAAGGTCAGGAAACCTCAGACACACAACTGCCATCATTATTTGAACAGGTAGATTTTCATATCTCTTGTGTGGATCTTTCCATTGGTGTGGTTTGTTGGGGGTTTTTTTGTTTGTTTGGTTTGTTCGGGGGTTTTTGTTTGGTTTTTTTTGTGTGTGGGTTGGGGGTTTTTTGTTTGGTTTTGGGGTTTTCTTTTTTTTGAAGTTTGGGGTCTTTTTGGACGCTTGTAAACTTTCAGTAGTTACAACATTCTGCATCAAGAGTTTCCATGGCTGAACTATATGGTTTATAAAGAAATGCTTCCTTGAATTGCACTGTTCTCTACCATGAACTCATTTCACAGTCCTCCAGCCATTGCTTTTCCATCTTGAATAGTCCTAAGCTGCTTGATCACTCCCTGTGCTGAAGCTCTTCCATATTTTTATTGTCCTTGATATGTCCTTTGGATCTTTTCCCAGTAATCTTATTCAAACATAAGGCTGCCAGAAATGCAGAGGGAGGGATTGCGCAAGAAGTGGGAGTCATGGGTTTATACAGTGCTATAATAATCATTTCTATCCTGTTGTCTATGTCTTCATAATAACTCCTAACCTTACACCTGCTTTTAGGACTGCCACTGATCATTAAGCCACTATTGTGGCAGAACTATCTCTTTTAACTCCATCATCTTCCTCTTGAAAGGCTAACAGATAGCTGGTGACCCTTTGCTGAATGTACAGTTAGAACTGATTTTTTCCCCAATGCACACCACTTGGATTTTTTTGTTTGTTTGTTTGTTTGTTTTTCCCTACACTGAATTTGATTTGATATTTTACTTATCCAGCCATCCAGAAGGGTGAGGTTAATGACATTGCCCCCCTGTTCACAGATAAGAAATAGAAGAATGAAGACTTATACAGGGTTTTCAACAGAGCAGAGGGCAAAAGATGGGTCTGTTTGCATCATCACTTTTCCACCATGTGAGAAAATGTTTCTTCTAAAACTTCTTTAATGTTCTTGTATACCTGTATACTGCAGTATTTGAGGGGGTCCGCACAGAAGCTACCATTTCCCTTTGCTTCCAGAAGTGGGGAGCATGTAAACAGAAGGAAAAAAAAAATCCCAAAACTGAACATGGGAAGGAAGATGAGATCAGAGAGTTGTTAAGGAAGGAAGAGCAGCCAAACAAACCCTTAAAGTGCCACAAATTAGGTACAGGACAAGGGGTTTATGTCCTTTACGCCAAAGTATTCAAAAGCATCTGTCAAAACATTCAAACTAAACCTAAACCACCACCTAAAATCTTGATATCTAGTAACCAGCTATCTAATGATTTTACAGTCGCATGAACCACAGAAGGAGATGCAGCTGGGATGGGGAGACCAGCACAGGTCCTTGAATATGGGGCTTGATGTTTCTTCTGTCACTGGGAAAGCAGGCGTGTGCATTGCTCAAGGCTTCTGCAGGCTGGTAATGAGTCACACAGCTACAGGTCAACAGACCAGTTGCTGCAGCTTCATCATGGAGAGATCTAAAGCCATGGCGGCCTGGTGTTGTTGCACACCTTTGTGGAAAACAATCAGGTTTTAATATTGAAATTAATCTTGCTGCTTGCTCAGCTCCACATTCAACCCCCATCTCAACTACAGCACTATAAAAGATGTGACAGCATTTGGGGATGTAATTGAAAACATTGCAGCCAGGACACAGGTTTAGGAAGCATATGGGAAATATCCTGCAAATCATTTCCATATATAGCTGTTATTTCAGAGCAGATCTTGTGTACGTAACTGCAGCTTCTGTTATCTCCTTTTCTCTTCTACCTTCCCAAAACTTCCCATCTGTTTGGCTCTCAAATTAACTGGGCATTTTACCACAATGGGCAAGCTCCTCTGATCTATTATCTTGAAGGAGATTTTTATAACTTAGACTTGCTGGCCTGCATATTAACTCTTAGCTTTCTGCAGCTCTTTACAAAATCACTGTCTACATGCCACACATGGAGACTACCATGAGATTTCAGGATGTGCATGTCCCTATCAGATACACATGACAAGCAGCAGCACCCCATTAGAGCAGCACAGCCTTGTTAGCCCCAGATTAAGCCTCTTCTTTCCAGCTAGCACCACCTCAGTGTATTCAGAAGGCATCATGACCAGTCTTGCTTGGATCCCAGGAATTCAGCTCTTTCATAGACCAGCTCAAACTCAGTTAGCTTCACTCCATTTCCACAGGGCAGTATAAACACTACTCTGTCACAAGTGTCCATCTCATTAAATGCACCTTTACTTAATACCTTGTGCCCTGGCATGTCAAGTTTTTAAGAACAGTTAAGTAAAAAGTAGACAGAGCTTTGTAAACTAACTAACTCTGCAAGAGTGGGCAAGGCATTTGCTGAGAGCACACTGCCTGCCCAGAAGAGCAGCCTGAAGCAGGGTGAAATCCAACATTTCACACCATGTCAGGGTATGGTAGCATACAACATCTGGAAAGTGATTTCCTTAAATAACACTCATCTACGACCTATGAGCCCTGGTACTCTAGGACAATTGCAGTCCATATTAAAACTGAAAATATCCATACTAGCATATCCATAGCTTCATGATCATAACCTTATCTCAGAGCTGAGCTAAAGGCTTTCTCCTGCAGAGAAATTTCTTCTTGCTTATACGCATGTTTATTGAAATGTGCATTGGTCAAAACAATGAATGTTGAATATGTTTCTGACTACATAAGCAAAAACCCACAAGCAAGAAAAGGCCTGGATTATCCATACTGGAAATTCCTATCAAGGACACTATCTAGCCCAGCACAGAAAGGAGATTAAATCAGACTCTTGTGCCTGGAGGCAAACACTTGGTTGGAAAAGAGCCCAGAGTCTTGACTAAACTGACTGAAAGCAATCAAAAGAGTCTTGGGAGCTCTAGTGAGCTTGGATGAGACTCCATTGCAAGCTCATCCTGGGCAAAAAGAATTACTTCCATAACCAGAACTGCTGCCTTCTACTCCCTGCACAGGTAGTTCACAGCTGCCTCAAGCTCATAAAACAGATTGCTGCCTGTCTTTTTAACAGGTTACCTGACAGAGAAAGACCTTGAGACACTTCCAGCAGGAGCTCAAAGAGTGCTATGTTGATACAGAGGCAAAAGCACACTTTCTTCTAGCCTGCATGCTGGTTGATTTACTTTAGTATGCAAGATAGCCTAGAAGAAACACCTATGGCCTGGAGCTCCAGACAATAATTAAGTTGTTGGTGGGTTGCCCCAGCATTACAGTAATTGATGATTAAAGTAGGAACAGGACACTGCTGAGGCCTGGCACGCAATAAGGCTGCTCAGTTACTCTCCTCCAAATTCACACCACTGAGCAATTTTGTTACATGCATCGTTCCAGGATGCTAACAGCTTTGCTGTTTCCTAATCAGCTGTGGCAATTTACACAATTTCTGGCTGTGTTTTACATCAAACCTCATTTGATTCTCTGGTATGTTGCAATACTAGTAAAGACAACCATCCTTTAAATATGCTTTCCACACACATCATTCCTTTTCTTTACCAGATTTAGATGAAAAGGGCAACACACAGCTGTGTGTGCTAATTAAGAGAGTCCTTACATATTGCACTCAGCATACTTCTGTTTCCAAAACAGTTCTTGCATCTAACCCAACAGCTGATATAGTAAAAGACTGATAATGACAATGGTATCACTGAACATGGGTTTGAGATAGAAAGGATGACATATTTTCTTGTTTCATGTAGGCAGTGCTACATCCAGCCAGCAGACACAAAGGAATCTGAGCACCAGCTTAATCTTGCACTAGCTTAAGCTTTTACATATGCAGAACAAAGAGAAGAAACTTGTGACACTCCTGTGCATAAGCCTGTATTGGTAATTTATAGATCACCATCTCAGAATAGATCTCTGATAGCGAAGACCTTGGGTGAGAGGGAGAGATCATCTTGAGTTTAAAATACTGCCTAATTGCAAGAAAAGTACCTCATGACATATTCCAAGCATTGTATCATCAAATGCTTACCCAAGCAGATGGCTGGACTTGCGCAGTGGGGTTCCTTCTTGTAATCTGCTGCCACTAAGAGCCTTTTGAGCCAGATCCAAAACCTCTTCAAGTCAATGGGAGTTTTTCAATTAACTTCAGTATAAGTTGGGTAGGATTCAGAGAATTAAGTGTCCCTGGAGATGACTTCTGGGCATCTGCTGACACTCCAAGGGGAATTTCCAACTCCTTTGGGTATAGTTTTTATAAAGATCTGAAACAAGAGAGGTTACATTTGAATTTCCAGACATTCACACTACCGGAAAATCTTGGCCCTGTTGAAGCAAGAGAGAATGTTGCCTTTGGTAGGAATTTACACTTCTGACTACCATTTGCTCTACCCCAGTGGTTTTACCAGCTCAGAAAGCTGATGAGATCGGCAAACTGGTTCTTTCAGCACCAAACAAATGAGGCCAAAAATAAGTACCTAATCATTGGTCTTGAAATGCCCCCTACAACTCTAATGTCTGGAAACTTTCCATCATTCCATTTCTTGGGAGTTTATAGCAGCCTTAACCTATGAGATCTATGAACATCAGCCTCCCCATTCCTTCCATGTTTGAACTATTTTAAAAAATCCTGCAATTAAGCTAAAGTCTCCTTAAGTTTTTATTAACCTGGTCTACTTCTTGGATGCAAAGTGTAGCTATTCTCTGGTTCAGTTTTATTTCTCCACAGAGCAGAAAGACTTACTAAGTACTGCTAAAAGCAAAATTAAGCATAACTTTCACTGAAAGAAAGCAGCTTAGATATTCAGGACTCAGCCTTTTCAGGTAGCTCTTACTACAGATAGTAGTGGCCTCCTGGGGATGTGGGAAATAAAATTTTCCTACATTTACCTCAGGTAACTATATGCCTCTAGCAAAGAATGAAAAAAATAAGGAAAAAAATGAAAAAAAGGAGTAACAAGCCCTAGTAGTGGTAGAACAGAGTTAAAAATGGTTCCTCAAGGTGAACAGTCCACAAGTAAAAAACTAAAGCCCATTCTGAAGCTCTATCAAGTGGGATGCTCTTTCTCTCAACAAGTCTTGTTGGGGGCTGAGGGGATTGTATCCACTGGAAAGGCTTCTTCAGTGGTGCAGGACATTGTGGTGAAATCAAGGCTGAACAGGTCATGATAAAGATGCAGTCGAAGAAAAAAGCCTTTGACTTAAGGAATTTTTCACCCACCACCTCCTTCATGTCCTCAATTTTTGTGCCCCCTGAAATCTTAAGGCTAAAGAGGCTGAACTTGATGACTTTTTCATATACAGCTAAAAGAACCTGCTATATACTGATATGGAGGTGTATACGCCAATTCGGCGCTCTAGTGTTCTGTTTATTTATGTAGTGTATCTGGATTTAATTTAACCTGTTTACATTGGCATTTGAAAAATTAAGTTCCTTTATTTCTTTCGAGTCACAATTTTTCCTTTTTAAAAGGTAGAATACTCAGAATACTGAAAAGAAGATGTTTGGATTTTGGAAGAGACAAATGCTTTCAAAATTCTGTTTCAAAAAGCAATAATTGGAGGGCATTTTAGTTTTTTGTTGAACCTGAATGCGTATACCGGCCATTTTTCATTTGTAAACTTGTGGAAAGACTGCACAATGATCTGTCTCTGGCTGGAAGTCCTAACTTTAGGCACTGCTACATTGGCTTCCCAATGGGAATCCTACAGGCCCACAAATGGAAGGTCATGCACAATTTTAACTCCACTCCACCTCTGTTCTGTGCCTTCAACGTGGAGAAACTGCGTGTGAAAGAGTCCTGAGAGACTATGTGGCTGCAGACCTGGTATCAAGACACCTACAGACATTCATCTGTTTATGGCTCTCCATCAGTTCAGACCCTTACTGCTTATTCCAGGCTTTCTAAGATATTAGCAGAAGAATACTGTAGAAGTCAATATTCTATTTGTTGGCATCATCAGCAATATCATACTCCTGCTATGCAAGTATCACTTTGATATAATATGTTCCACAGAATCTTAATCTTGCCATTCCTTGAAGTATGACGATAGACAAAAAGATCCAACTTTGTAAAGGGTCAAACTACTAAAAGGAGATTCTTCTGAGAGGTAATTCAATCTTTCACCGCCTTTTCAAATTAATCTTTCCCAGTCTTCTGAGCTATGACCTGAGCTACTGAATATATTTCTGTGCTGTAAACACCAAGACAAACTCAGCGTAAAAGTCTTGCTAAAAATCAGTTAACTAGCTTGAAGTCTTTTGTATATTTTGTGTTGACTGGAATGATAAATAATTTATTTTCAGAGTAGCAGATCTCAAATAAATTTCTAAAACAAAACTCCTGCAAAACACAATTATTATTCAACTCATTTTAACAATTTGATAAATGCAGTGCAATGAGTTCCATTAGCTATTCTCCTAGCCAAGGTCTACTACATCATTAAATATTATTGAGTTGGGTCTGCCATTTTACTTGAAATTATGTGCCTGGCATTTTAGTCTATGGCCATAAATGCTGGAAATGTCAGTTATATAAGCATCTATCTTTTTCACTACTGTCTCCCATCAAACATTAATGGTGAGAGCTCTAATCCATTCTACACAGTCCCAGATACATACATTTGCTAGGAAAGGAACTGTAACAGAGCACACTGACAATTCACAGTAAGTAATTACTCTTAGAAATATCTCAGTAAACTCAATTTGCTCCCAGAAGTCTTTTAAATTATATCTCGTTAGAGTGCAATGTTTTTTCAAATGACAAGGTCACACAAAAAAGCAAAACTATTTTATCTTTATCAGAGCTTTACTCCCCCCACCATAAAACTGCTATAACACATAATTCCAACCAGATAGAGATATTGTGTTTTACTGTTGGAGCTCAGGAAAGCTATAAAGCAAGCAGAGTTGTTGTTTACAGTCACAATAAATTTGGAATATCGTATAGCATTCTAGGTGAGGCAAACATATCTACTAATGTCAGCTGAGTGGGAAGAAGTAAATTTTTTTTTAACTTCACTAGTAAAATAATTTTATTTTGAATTTATACCAAAAACCTCATGAATCAGAAAAAAAATAATCTTAAACTATATTAATATAGCAAAATACACACTATCTCATCACCCTGCATACCTGTCTCGGTGACTTTACAAGCAAGAGCTTATTGAAAAGCAACATGGATTATGCAGTTGACCAACACTTCTAATTTTATCATAAGTCTTGATAGTTGGTATTCTTTTTTATAATCCCAGCTTCAGAAGCCATGCAATTAAGAAAGCATATGGAAAAAATGGTCTCTGCATTGTTTTTCTGAAAAGCACAAAATTATGCTGTTGTGTACCCTGAGCAGAAGCCCAAGAGATAAATAAACTCTTTAAACAGTGTAAGACTCTTTGAATTTATACACCAATCTCTTGCTATTCAGGAACAGGGTAGAAAAGTACTCTTCATTCTTTAAGCCTTCACCAAATGTACCATGGAACAATTACATAGAATAATGAGAAAGACAACTACAGGGTAAAAGTAGCAACATGATCACATTTTAGCAGCATTCATTTTGGGTACTAAAGGTGTATCTTGTGTTAGTAAATAGGCAGAAGCAGCTAAGTAGTACCCTCATTAAGGATATCCTCTATTTTGTTCCCATTTGAAAAACTATTCCTTCAACTGAAGATGTGCTTTTATTCTCAAGTCCAAGTTACCTGGCACATTAAAAGAATGAACCCAACAGCACTGATCTGTCTTAGCAAGTAACTACCTCTGAAGGCACAGCCCAGTTTTAGAGCCATATATAGGGGATGAGACACAACATCATCCTGAAAGCACAGTTAAGCCCAAGTCTTTCCAGAAATGTACTTAAATGAACTTACTTACTCAAAGCAAAGGTCAGAAAAGCAGGAATAACTCTGGAAGAACAGATGCCCTCATAGTGAGTGGGTTTTTGTTTTTAATCCTTTTCTTTTGCAAAGATATTATACAGGAGTTATTTGGGAGAGTCTTGCAGAAAATTAAATGGGCATAGCACAAGGACTGTCATAACAGTCCAGAATCTTTCTGAGCACCACCATGAGCTTTGCCATCTTGCATTTGACTTATTTCCATTCTTTTCTTTGACAAGCACATGCTGAATTTTGCAAAAAGACAGCATCAACAGTCATCTTACAATCATCTTTTCCAGAAAGTTTACCTTCTGTAAGCCCTGTCAATGAAAAGCCTTCTTCTTCTGACAAGGGATCTTCTCATGTTGTTACATATTCTTACATTGCTTAATCAATATAATATATATATAAAAAAGTCAAAATTAATACTTATAAACAGACCACAAAGTAACATTAGCTCAGACCAAAAAAGCACACAACATCAGGTCCCTTGGGCTCTCGGTAGGTTTCTGAATTTGGGGTTTGTTGCTCTGTATCTGACAGCTAGAAACCCATACCTTTCTGACAGGGGAGGACAAGGGCTTGAATAAAATCTTGCTGGCATGACATGACTGCATCTTTCTACTACAGTGGCATTTGCTTCTGTTTGCCATAGGTAGAAAAATTTATATATAATCTTATTCTATTTTTTCAGAGGCAGTAGTGACTGAAATACAAAGGTATCTATGCATGCAGAGGAGGGTAGAAGGACTCAGCAGAAAATCAAAACTCTATCTTAAATGTGTCTGGCACAATTCTAGACATGTTAAGGTAATGTAAGGGTGCCAAGTAAGGTACTACAGGACTGTCTACTGGGAAATCTTTCAAGAAGGGTTTTTTTGACACATGACACCAACAAGAATTGTGAAGTCCTCTTTGAATAGGACAATTTCTTTGGTCTTCATTAAGGTTTGGTGGCTACAAAAAACCTTATGGATGCAAAGCTTCAGAATATTTATTAATAGACAACCATCTAAACTCAAAATTAATCTTCCTGTGAGGTAACAGAAGGCAGCTGCTAGAATACAAAGCTGAAGCCACAGTGGAAGAAAGCATCTTTGCCCTTCTGAGCTGCTTCTGTAAGCCAGGGCACAGTCAGCTTGTGATTTCTGTCCCTCCTCTCCCCCCCCCCATCCCCCCCCAGATATGACTGTGACTGCAGATCACTTGGTGCAGCAGTAAAATTCATCCAAGAGAAAAAAAAATAATAATTGACAGAATGGAAAATAGAAAATGAAAGCACAGAATGTACAGAATGCAGGGTACTTCTGCTGTTCAGACTGTAATTTGCAAGATCAGCAATCATCATTCCTTTATCTTCCTTTTCAGCTCTTCTATGAAGAACAGTATTAACAGCGTTAATACCTCTGAAGACTGATTTTAGAAACATCTGACCAAGCCACCCTGCTCAAAGCTTCTCCATTATTGAACTCTGCATTGGAAACTCCTCAGCAGTGGTTCAGACTATCCAGTAAAGCCTCAAACAGGTCAAATCTGCATCAATTCATGAATTTAGATCTTCATCACTTCATGAATTTAGACTTAATGAAGAAAGCTCTGTCATTTTATTCCAGATGTAAATTTGACTCAGAGCTCTGATTCACATCAGCTAGGAATTTGATCCCATGACTGCAAAATAGCTGAGCTAATTGATGTTGCTGAAGAAAACTTGGACAAATATCTGTATCTGTAAAACCACAGTCTGAGCTCCCTCTTACTACAGTGTCAAGCATTTCAAAACCAGCTCTTAGCCTGAATTCTCTTTCCTTTTTTTGGCCTACCTCTTTAGTGAATACCCACAAGCCCCTGATATATTTAAAGAAAAGTAGGACTGGATGATAAAAAAAAAGTTAAATAAACATAATTGGAAGTTAATTTATCTTATCCTATAGAAATATGCCTTGTGTCTGATTTTTTTCATGTTTTTTTGGCTGCACTTCATTTTGTCTTGCCCCAAACAAAACCAGAACATTTCAAACCCCAAACGAAAATAATACATTTAAGTTCATCACAGTAAATTTTGCTTCAGGAAAACAGACTTTCATCCTAACCACAGTTTTCAGTAGGAAAGCACTAGGATGGGAAATGTTTGGCCAGCTGTACCAAATACCTGCATCCTTTCATTCTGACATTTTTACCTTGCTAGTAATGCTTCACTCCACAGTGAGCCCCATTGATCTCCTGGAGCTAAGTGACATCTTCGCAGTCAATACATGCCAGACAGCGATGCCTGACCCATGCCACCTTGGGAACAGAGTTAAGTGAGTTTGGGCTCTATGGATTCATGAGGTAGGATGTCCTCTCGGCTCCCTCTCTTTTTCCTAAATAGAAAGGTGAAAGGTTAGTAATTAACCACTGTCTTAATTTCTTCAATCAGAAAGAGCATTTCTAATGCTTTTAAGACTCTCCAATCTATGAGGCACATCATTCCTACCTCTACAGGCTGTAAATTGAACTCAGAATAATGAAATAGAGAGGGGTGTTTCTCTTTACATTTTCTTTAAATTGTGTTTATAACTGGCAGAATATTACCCAGAGGTCTTGGAGGATGTTCTCTAACTTCTTAACTCTTAAAGATCTCTACATCTTTTCAAGTCTTTAAGTTTTTAAATCAAGACTGACATATGCTTTGAGAAATTTGAGTCAGTTGAGCCACAGGTTATTAACCTTGTTGCAGTACTCAGTGGGTAAAATTTAATGCATGCAGGTCAGTTTAGAAGAGCATCACAGTCCCTTCTACCTTAAAAATCTACAAACCTATGCAATGAGCAACAGAATGTAATCAACCTTTGGCTACCTTTACTTATTCCTCTAGCTGTATTTTTTATTGCAACCCTGCAGAGTCGTAAAAATTCAAAACCTAAAAGCAAGATTGAAATCAAAACAATTAAATGGAGAGAAAATGAAACAAACAAACAAATATAAAACACTCTTTTTTTTTTTTTTTTGCCTTTTTTCCCCCTTTTTCATCACCTCTTTTCTTTTTATTGTATAGCTCTCACTTGCAGCTTTTCAGAACTACCAAAAAGCTAAACCAACCTATCACACACGCAGCTTTGCTATGAAACTCCAGGCTTTGCTGTCACTTTCATTTCCCATTGCAGCATCACTAAAATCTCAACCCCCCCTGCACAAGCAAGTCTTTAACAGAGCCTTGTGTTTTCTTTTTACCATTCTTACCATGAAAATATCTTTTTTACTTGCATCAAGCTGAAGGATGACCAGGATTTGTGTTGTGTGCCAATAACAACCAAACACAGAAAGTCTGTGGGTTGTATTTCACAAATGCATGAAGAAAGATCACAGGCAGCCGTTACCCCTTTTCACTTCTCTGCATCAGTCAGACAAGCTACCGTCTTCATGATGCTGAGGTTGAGGAAATTTGACATAGCCTGCTGAGGGCTTAGGTGTTGCAAATCAAGCTGGAGTCAGAGCAATGGCCAGGTGAGAACACAAAGAAATCATAGCCATTTCCAAACAAATCACACATGCTTATCCATAAAACTTGGAGAAAATCCATTAACTCCTACAAGGTTTAATCCAGATTACACTGCCACTGATGAAACTTGATGCTGGCCCATAAACTGCTACAAATGAAGTTGAACTTTGCCACTTGTGTTTCTATAGCAAAGAATGGGCTATCATTATTCTAATGCTCACTATCACCCACAAAAGGCCATAAGCTTTTACACAACGATAAAGCTATGCTTTAGCCTTTTAAATGATTTACATCTTGACTAGCTGTCCATTCTACATTCTCCTTGCCAGTTATATTCAGGGGCCATAAACAAAGGGGAATGAGAACAGACAGTAAATTAAAGTGCAGGCAGCTGAAAAGGTCAAAGTAGTATGCTTTATTATTGTCTGTCACTGAGTATACGGCATGTTGAAATTCATACACTGGTCTTTCAAGAAAATAGAAACAATGAGAAATCAATCAGCATGCATTGGCTACTAAAAATGATGGGGCTGGGTGCACCTCAAAATGCCTATGGATATCAAGAAACAAAGCTCTGTTACCTCTCTACTGCCTCAACAGATGGAACCTTGGAAAGGGGCTAAATAACAGATGCTTGCATGTATTTCAGCAATATTGCAAATGCATAGCTAGTGAGAGGAACTGAAGCAACAAGGATTGCATTGCAGTCCATTTGCCCCTACTTAAATCCTAGTAACATCAAAAAAAGTGTTAAATTCAACTGTTAAATTCAGCAGGCAATTAATTTTTACCTCAACTGTTAGCTGGTGGGGTGGCCAAGGATGAAATTAAAGAAATGAGGTTGAACCCTCAGCTGCAGATTGCTCACTTTTTTCATAAACGGCCTGCAGCATATCAGAATTAAGGCATTGATCCACGACCCCAGGTGAATCTGCCATTGTTAATGCTCTTGTTGCATTCAGTCTCATCCGCTGGAGGAAAATACTGCATTTCAAAATGGGATCATTTGGATTGCAAGTGCTTTCTTGCCTGTTCATCTCAGGAATACCTAGAATGACCAATACCGGTTTTTGAAAACTGAACTAAGCTAGCTGCCATAACACACCACACAGAGCAATTTTATATCATTAGCTTGGTTAAAAATTACTGCTTGCTTATTGAGAACAGCCTGCCTGCTTTTAGTCTCTCAAGAGTGCAACTGCAGAAGCACATGCACCTTTAATTCCACAAGCAAACTATTAGAAACAGAACCAGCCAAATCAAGTCTCTTTCCAGGAACTGACTACTTTTGAACAGGACTGTTTGTGAGTATAAGCAGAGAGGAAGAACTAGAGGGAGTTAACAGTTTTGAAATGTGTCACTTATGCTCAAGTCCACCAAACAAAACTCACTGTCTTGCCTGCAACACAGCCTGATGTCGAAGGTCTTTTTGTCACATAATTATATGAGACTGTGGCAGAACGTATTTTCCACAATGACTTACCCTTTCTTCCTTCCTTGCTTTCTTCCTTTCAGCCAAGCAATCATGAGGGAGTGGACCAGCAATTCACAAAAACCAGTCTTAAAGCAATGATAAAATGTAAGTAGTGTCTCATCTTACCATTTCTCTTACAACCTGACTGAATGCTCAAGTTTGCTGATTCAGAATAAATATATTTTCTTCTACTTTTTCCCGCAGAAGGGTATGGGAGTTGTTTTCACAGCTGCTGGTTTCATTGCCACTATGATTTTTTTCTCCCACAGAACCAAAAACTATTGTACATTCATTCTGTAACTGCAATCCTGTGGTCACAAAACAGCACCTCTCCTCTGGGGGTTCAAGAGTGTGAAGTGGCCACAGAAGATGCCTGTGGCTGGTGTAGTGAATAAGCAGTGCTTATGTCTCATCACTTTGCAAAGAGAATGTAGGGTCAACCCTTAAACACACCACAGTGTTTCTTCCTTCACATGGAGGAAAAAAGGCACAAACACCTTGTGTTGTGTTGTTAAACACTGTCTTTTGTCATGCTTTGGTCAGCCACAGAGATAATTTTACCAAATTCTAGTCCCCACAATGGTTTCTCCTCTCAGTTATTATTGTTACAGATAATGAAATACCATTCAACAGCACAGTTCTACACTGAGCCTTGCTGAAACTGAGCTAACAATCTTGTCTCAAGATTAAATACTTTGGAGGTTTAACTCATGAGAAAAGCTGTCTGTGGAAGCATGATCCAAGCCTGAGTGAGGCACACCAGAAAGATAAAGCAGCATATGGATTCCTGGGGTTAAGAATATAAATCCTGCAAAAATCCTGTAAGAAACAGACCAGACTTTCGTGTACTCCTGTCTCAAAAAGCCTTGACAACAGGCTTTTCCAGCACACATCATGTCAACTCCCACCCTCTTGGCCCTGCTATTATCCTCAAAAATGCATCCAAAAGAGACATGCATCTATGAAGCTGCAATACATTTTCTGGAGACTTTCACAAGTACTAAGGACTCTGCTTTTATGGTCTTCAACCCCTGTCTTCACATTACCTACAGTATCAGTATGACAGCTCCCAGAAAGGACGCATACTTTTACATAGAGCAATCAATGTACAGCCCAGCACAGGAGGGACAAGATGAATAGTAAGCACAATTTCATCTTTGGGGAAAGATCCTAAAAGCCATTTTTGTACCCTTTTTTGTCTTAGCAAAACTTGTTCATACATTTGATAATAATTTATAAGGATTATATATACAATAAACTCTGGGTACTGCATTCTATCTGTTTCTATAACTTAGAATCATAGAATTGTTAGGGTAGGAAAGGACTTTAAGATCATCAAGTTCCAACCCCCCTGCCATGGGCAGGGACACCTCACACTAAACCCTGTCACCCAAGGCTTCGTCCAACCTGGCCTTGAACACCACCAGGGAAGGAGCATTCACAGCTTCCTTGGGCAACCCATTCCAGTGCCTCACCATCCTTACAGTAAAAAATTTCCTCCCTATATCCAGTCTAAACTTCCCCTGTTTAACCTGTTAGCACCTACATTGTAATGATGTTAAAAATCCACCTGTGTAACATTTTGTGATGAGAAAATACTGTTCTTTCATAAAATTCTAGTCTTTGCAATCTTTAACAGAAACCACATCTTAATAACACTGAACAATGATTTCCCTCCTGTTAACCAGGAGAGTCTGGACTGATCATTGTTCCAGGCTCTGACACTGGCTGGCTCGAGGTAACAATGCTTTCATCAACAACAAAATGTTCATCCTCCATGAATGCCAGACCTTTGCCTCTTGGCTCACAGATGCTCTTTCCAAACATTCCTTCTCTACTTCTTTGATCTGCATTTGAAGTACTTTGGACAGCCAAAAGCACTGCTGGCTATCTGTCCAAGTGAACATTAAGAAGAATTATCCTAGAATGGTTTGGGTTGGGAGGGACCCTAGGAATCATCTGGTTCCAACCCCTGCCATGGGCAGGGACACTTTCACTAGACCAGGTTGCTCAAAGCCCTGTCCAACCTGGCCATGAACACTGCCAGAGATGGGGCAGCCACAGCTTCTCTGGGTGATTTTTTCCTGTGCTTCGCCACCTTCCCAGTAAAGAACTTCTTCCTAATGTCTGATCTAAATCTACTTGCTTTCAGTTTAAAACCATTTCTCATAGTATTATTGCTCCTCCTGATAAAGTGTCACTCCCCATCTATCCTATAGTTCCCCCACTGAAGTACTAGAAGGCTGCTATGATTTTCCTGGAGTTTTCTCCATGCTGAATAGCCTATCTTTGTAGGAGAGGGGCTCCAGCCCTCTGATCATCCTCATGGCCTTTTCTGGACTTGCCCAAACAGCTCCACATGCCTTATGTGTTGGCAGCCCCAAAACTGGATGCAGTATTCCAGGTGGGTTCTCATGGGAGCAGAGTAGAGGGGAATAATTGCCTCCCTTGACCTGCTGGTCATTGATTCTTTTGACACAGCCCAGGGTCCAATTTGCTTTCTGGGCTGTAAGTGCATATTGCTGGCTCATATTAAGTTTTTCATTCACCAATTGCATTATTATTAATTGCATATCAATAATATTAATTATCAATATTTCATAACCCTGGTGCTGAAGAAAAAAGTAATACAAGGTCAGCATCTGTCATGACTGTCACGTTTTCTGCTTTTAGTTTGAATTCTGCATAGCAGGATAATGAAGTGATAGGCATAAGTAGTATTCTTAAAAAAGTGATGAATCATCAGCTTCCATTGTGTAAACTGTGTTCAGCTCTTTCCACATCTATTTATGACCTATAAGATTTGCTTTATTCCCCTGTATTAGAAAGATCAGCTCACAACTTCTTTTCCTTTTGGTTCCGGATTTGCAGGAGGTCATTGAAGGCTGTGAATCAAGAGATCACAGAAAATCTGGTAGGAAATTCTCCTGGCCTTAACTGGGTAGAGTATGGATTCAACTCTATCCCAGAAATTAAAGCTTTGATTTCATTCCTTTGCAATCTTTCAGTTGGCACTTGTCAGAAATTTACATAAAGTTACCTTTCTCGGACAGAGGAGATGTCACAGAGACTGCTAGAAAGGGCTGTAACTTACAACATTGCTTCCAACAGAACTTTTTTTACTCTTTTCCAATAGCGTTTCTTGTCAGACTGTGACTCATATTTATCTTCTCTTCCTGCTCATTAAAGCTTCCATACTTATGACTAAAAATGCTATGAAAGGCTTTGGTCTAATCAAAGAAAATCCCTTTTTCAATCTCCTTTGCATAGGCAGTTCGTTCATCAGAAGAGGGCAGAGCTAGGAGAACGTTGCTGGGGAAAAAGAAGAAAAAACATGTTTCCAGTGGCTCCCAGGCAGCTGATTTTTACCAGTCTGCTAGATCTCATTGCAAAATGCTGGCTCACTGCTCAATAGTATTTTGTCCAAGCTTGATGCAACCTAAAACCACACATATCCCTTAAGAAAAGCTACTGCCGTACGTACATTTTCCATTTGGGGTGTCCATGGGTCTCTCCAGAAACCACCAGGTGAGAAAAAGTGTTCTGCAAAATGCATCTCTTGCTGGCCACTGCTCCCAATACCAACTGAATACTGAAGACGACAAGGACACAGGCCAGGCAGACATTTCTCAGAGCCTGCAAGCAGACATGCCCAGATGTTCCTTCATGGCTAAATTTGGGGTGAAACTACCACAGTTCCTCAAAAAAAAAAAAAAAATGGAAATTCCTATGCTAAATATCTAATATGTACCATCTGTGGCAACTGAAGGTTTTGAAAGGTGCAGAATTGCTACATTCACCCACTTCAACCTTACAGATTAGAAAACTAAAGATGGATTTTAAATAAACTTAAATGCAGTCAACCAGCATGTAGATCTAAAGACTCTCTTTAAAAATACTTCCTTTTCCTTTAGGAGCAGCTTGAACTCTGGCCATGTATGCCATGCCACTTCTCAACTGGCAGTAGGGAGAAATAGGATATGTTTTAAGGGCTTTTTATCTCACTGCCATTAGCAAGAGAAACTGCATTATCCAGTGGTTACACTGGCACATCTAGAATTGTGTCAGGGAGCACCCTGTTGAATGCAGACTCAGCTTTTGGACTAAAAGCAGGAAAAGGCATGACAACACCATGCTGGGCCATGCTGCTTAGTTCTGCTATGAGCTCAAGCTTATTAACTGCATTAGGTCACATCATTGATGTGACCATGCTGCTCAGGGAACCCAAGGGAATGTCATTTGCCAAGCTACAGCACAATGCCATTGATCTTCCTTGATTGGCACTGCCATGGTTACCTGTGCACCAGGTTCCATGACATAGCACAAAGTGCCCTTTTAGAAACCCAAGCATGGCAGCCTGCTCAGATACCACACTGCACAGAACCTGTCAAGGCTCTCTACCTCTCCCATGCCTTCTTGTGTTTGTTGGTTGAGGTCCTTTTGTTGTTCATTTTTTTGTTTTAAATGCACTAGCATACACACTTTCACACCATTTAAGAGTTTTGGGTTTATACTGCAAGATTCTGGTGTTGACAAGAAGCAAGACTTCCCTGCTACAGTCAGTGGCAGAACTACACATGTTCTGGGGTAGCTTTCTAGGTTTGTCTATTCCTCAGGAGGGAAAAACCAGTCTCACAAAAGGATACTGCTTAACCAGAATCAGGCCAATATTTCTCTTTCTAGGTCAAACACCTAGATGGTCCTAGATGGGAGATAGAAACAATCTAATACCTCTATCAGACTCAGAAAAGAAGTCTTTCATATTATGACTTGGCTCCACCTGCATCATTTTAGGATCTAGCAGGGCAAAGCAGAGACTTGATCCCTCACTACTGCCACATACTGTCACTTCAGAAAGCACAATGAAGCATTACACATAACTGTAACAAAAAATTAGCAGTAAAAACTTGAGCAAAACCAAACCTGTCCACAAAGCATTTCAGTTTTAATGAAAAGAGTCTGTTTAGACAAAATTCTCTACCATCAAAAAACTGCCTGACTGAGTTGAGGCGGCAAAACTGCTGTGTTTTTCACCACCTGAGATGTTTCCCTTCTGGAAAGTGCATCTGCTGACATAAAGGGATGATTCTGATCTGTTGGTATTTTATAGTAAAGGCCTATGTGAGAACTTTCCATCAAAAATGCTGAAGCAAACTGGGCTTTTGATTAAATAGGAAAAAGCAAACTTTTCAATTGAAATAAACCCCAAATGGAAAATCTCTCTAGGGCTTTGCTACTGAAAAGCTTCAAAAGAAAATTAAGTTCCTTGTCCTCCTCTGAGATCCCGTTCTACCCTGTTAGCTAAGCATCCTGGTTATCTGTTTGTCTCACACCATGGGCAGGGATTCCAGAGGAAACCTGACACCTCTTTCTGAGGGATAATCATTACTCGCTAATCACTGAAACTCTATTTCAGATAAAGTGTCCAGCACAGAAGAGGAGGGATGTATAGCTTCAGGAAGGCAAAGTCAGACACAGGGGTTCACCAGCTCACATATACTAGCATCATTGTAGATGTATTCAAAACTCACTACAAACCCCATACCTCTCTTACCCCTTCTCTAGGTATTTGAAAGTGGAAGGAGTAGAAAGCAGTGGAAAAATGTGTTTTAAGTATCAGGAAAATGTACTGATGAAGAGGCAAAGGGCTAGTGGTTGTTTTTTTATAGGTTCCATGCATTTAAGTTGGGCTCATTTACGAGCTTCTGCCTGCCTTGCAATCAGTTTACTGCACTTCTCTTTCTTTGGCCATCTATACTGGCTGCAGCTTATGCCGTTTCTCCTCCTCAAGCCGCCATTTCCTCCTTGTTTCTTGTTTGAGGCAGAGTATCCACCAAGTGACACTCCCTTGTGAAAAACAGCTTCATCCTGAGATGTTCTAGCTAAACCAGGGATCAAAAGGGAATATTATTCCTCAACCAGGACTTCAGAAAATCTTCAGCAGAGACAAGGGTTAATCTAACCCTGCGTGTAATAAGCCTGCCTCTAACACCATCACAGGTATCCCTCTCTACCACAAAGAATATTCTCTATCAGCACCTTCAAGGGGGCAACAATCCACCTGATGATCAATCCAGCACACGAGACAGGTGACAAGGCAGAAACCTGGGCAGAAATTTAACAACCTCTCTGCTTCTGCCCCCTGTGTAGGTGATGTCTGTACTCAGCACCACTCTCTTGTACTCTGCGTGTCTTTAGCTCATCATTTCCCCAAATCAAGAACTGCAGACGCTGCATAGAAGAGCTAAGTGAATTATAATTTTTCCCTCTTTTTTTAATTCAAATGAGATTCCTGTTTAAATCAGACTTTGGGGAGAGGTTCAAGGTTAATTCTTTTTTCTTTTAATCCAAATGTGGCTCTCCCGTCTTTCATTTCAACCTGCAAAAATACCTCTGCTTGGCGTTTTCTGACAGCCCTGACATTATCTTCACCAGCTGCTGAGTTGGTTCACCAGTTCTGGACATACTTACCCTGTTCTTAGCTAAGAAAATCAGCATTAAAAAAAAAAAAGAAAAAAGGAAAAGAAATAAATGGGAAAACAGACAAGTGAAATAATGATGATCTCAGGCCTTCATTCATTCATTCATCAGTTCATTCACAGAAAACAGCTCTCAAACACCATGCAGGTGGCAGCTCTACTATTAACTCTTTCCTAACTGGTTTATTTACCCAAAGTCCCTGCTCCCACTGTGCTGCATTAACCAAGTCCATCTACTACAATCAGCCTCTCCGCTGCAGCAGCCAGTCTCACACTAGAGGGTTGGGATCTATACATACATATGCTGTCAGCAAGAACAGAGAGGTAAATTCACAAAACCCAACTGTAACTTCTTGCTTGATGGTAACCCTTTAGATTTGCCCTGATTTCCCTAGAAAGCCTAATGAAACTATTTTGTTAACAGAGGGCAGAAGTCAGGTCATCTCTCCCTGAAACAAAAAGGCCAGGGATTGTGAATGCAGGGTGTCTCCCATGTCCGTGGGAACCACTGACACAAGCCACATGTACAGGAACACTGTGACCCACAAAGTCCCTAACTCTTGTGTCCTGATATCCACTGCTACAGTGAAGACATCACACAGCAGGGGAAGAGTGTGCTGTGCAGTACTGCATGCATCAAATCCCTTGCGTTTGGTTCAGCAAGTAGATAGAGTTGCTTTTGGCTGCATAAATGAGGCTATCTCCTTCATCCTCAGCTACCTCTCATGTCTGAAAAAACCTAATACTTCAGAAAACCAAAGGAAAATTACTCCAGATTCTTGAAAAATCCAGCTAAATGACACCTGTCACAGCTTCAGATGATTGCTACTATGGAGACAGCCCCAGCTCAGCCACACGGAAAAGGAGACCTGGTGCGCCACATGCATTTGGTGGGTTATGGCAATGTAACTGAGGTAGGCATCTATGAATTAAGCTGCTCTAGTAATGGGTTCCCCGTAAAGCAGGACTAAGCTGAGTCCAGCAAAATGCAGCTGCATACAACTTAAGTATTTAGACAGATATATATGAATATCTGTGCTATAATAAAGAAGTCATTTGTGTAGAAGGGAAATTGCATTATGCTTATTCAAAGTCAAATTTATTTTTTCCCTTTCTTATTAAGAAACTCATTTCAAAAATCCCAGCCTCAGGTCAGGGTTATACTTACAGGGCTGACTTCATATCTGGCAGTGCAGAACTTAAAATTCCTTCGAAATTCCTTACTGTAGTCAATCAGAAGCATAAGCCCCCTACTCAAGCAAAGAATTTTCTATTTTTCTTTTAATTAAAAAATAGCTTGAGGGCATGTAAGGCTTAAATTACTTGCATAGAGAAAAATGCTTCTCTAAGAAACCTATTAGGAGATACGGTTTGAGAGCAACAGAAGCCCTTCAGAATAAACAGAAGTTCAATTTTTTTAAGGTAATGGAGAGGAGGGGAGATATTCTGGAGTGTTTTCTTCAGCTAATTTTGGACTGTCATTTTCTGCCCTGAAGCCATAGTTGAATTACCTCTGAGGAGATCAAGAGAGCTGTTGGGAGAAGAATCAGTCACTTAGCAGAACAGTGGCAGGAACTGATTCTCTGCATGTGGATCTCTGCCAATATGGGTTTATTTAAAATATGCAAACCTTGGATCCAAGTCAGTTACAAAAATACAACCCAGTGATTGCTACGGCAATTTGGCTTGCACATCAGCTGGCAATTTTATGACACACATATTGTTAGTTGGCATAAAGCACCTGTAAGTTCTAATGCAAACAAGACTGGCAAACAACCTCCACTGCCCTGAAAACAATGAAAGGGGAAAAAGCAAAATCCCAGAGTCACATGCCTTTTGGCTTCCCTGAGCTGCACTGTACTGAGGATCTTGGAGTCCCCCTTGCTTGCATGCACAGTAACCACATGCTTCAGCAGCCTGTCTGCCTGCCCTAGAGGGAGATGCAAAAGCCCTATGACATTTGAACTCAGGAGTAGAAAGATAGAGCCAAAGAGGCTGTGAATTGTCATTTTTAGCTGGCTGGCAGGGAGTCAACAGCATCAGGTTGCATTGGTTCAGGCAGAGCCAACAGCATTTTGATCAGAGTCTGCATTTACAGGGGACTTACAGTTTGCATCCCCAGTTAACCTAGTGAATACCCTTCCTTGGAAACGGTGGTATATGTTTCCAGTAAGGGCCTGACAGAGAGGCTGTTCAGCAATCTCTTTTAGGGAAGCATCAGGAATATGGCACACTTCACTACCCCGTTATTTTTTTCTGATATCCTTCATTTTCACTTAAATAGATGCAGAATCCTCCTGCACCTCACTCTCTAGAAGCAACACTAAAAAAAACTCACCCAGAAATAGCAGATTAGGTGAAGAATTAACCTTCCTTTGAGAGGCAATGACCACATAATAGTGTTAAATTCTAGTTAGGCTTAAAAGCAAAAGCCTTGAAATAGACAGCAGATCATAACATCACAGTGACCAGACATGAGGCTTAAATGACTGAGAATTTAATGCAAAAATACGGATGAGATAATTTAAACATTAACAAGCTGTTGTCTTGGCCTATCTGCAGAGTAACTGAAAAGGATAGATAAGCTTTCAAGGGGCTTGCAAATAGGAGATGCAACTTTTGGACTACTCTTCTTCAAACTGATGAGGGAGATAGACCAACCTGATGTTCGTAAGGCTGAAGAAAATCAGAAGGAGACATTTCTCTCTCATCAACAAGACAGGAATTTCTTTCCTCCTTTGCTACTTAATGAGGATTTCCCTAGCCTTGTGGCAAGACTCCTCTGGAGCTCTCTGGGCACAGGCAAAGACCAAGGAGCACCTATCACTCCAAGTTCTCACCCTTAGTTTGCTAAGGAGTATGAAGGAATTCAGCAAAGAACAGCAGGCAAAACAAAAGGGAATTCAAATTGGTTTTGACTGCTTCCAACACTTCATTGTTCCTTTTTGACATTTCCAGTTACACAGACACAGGCAACAGCATCATATAGCATCATGTAGTGATTGCTGGAATAAAATAAATTTGACCTCCCTAGGTATCACATATCTTGGGGCAAGAAAAAACCTGCAAGAGAACTTGCATGATCTAGCAAACTCTTCCAGGATGCATAATGTACACTGGAGGTGAGCACAAGGAAGGGAGCCCTTTGGAAGATGAAAGCTACATCATCCCTTAACTCTGTTTTGTGGCACTTGCGCATGCAGTCACATGGAAAGTGGCAGCAGAAAGTTGCACAGTGGCAAACTAAAAACATCTTTCAGGTGAAACTGCCACACAACAGCAGTAGCTTATGCTGACACATTACATTTCTCATGGAGAGAGAAAAGCTGCACCACAAGCTCTATTCAAAGACAGCGGAAGAAGCTGTCACCTTCTTGCTGTCGGTTACTAGCTCTGATCATACACAGATGACCTTAACATGCACTAATGTATCATGCCAAAACTGGATTCTCCCTCCGCACCTCCTGCTGCTAACAACTGCTGGGATATAAAGAGCATTTTCAGTGGCTCAAAAAAGCCTTTTCGATACAGAAAAAAAGAAAAAGGATCTCACAAGTTTAATGCAGAAATCTAACAATGTGCTGAAATTTCTTTTATTTATATGGATTTTTTAACTACAGGGACTTTAGCCATCTAGCAGACCTTGTACACACAGGACAAGCATTACCCTTTCCAGGTGGGTGTCATGCCACCTCTCAAGCTTTATGTATGGTCTCCAGATGTCACCTTCTTAAGGCTATATAGTGGAAATGAAACACAGGCCATCTCCAAAAGCACAGGAGAGCCTGCAGTACAAGATGAGGCAGAAAACATGGAAGCAGCCCCTTTCGCAGATAGGGAAGAAAGAAATATATTCTACTGGGCTAATTAGGAGGCTGAGTGAAGATAACACTGTCACATTTTCCTGATTGTTTAAAAGAGTGGAAGCTGGAGAGAGGTTTCACTAAAAGAGATAAAAGGCGACAAGGACATAACAAATATAACACCTTCTGCCTGGGTTGCCTGGGATACAGCATCTATGATAGATAGACAGAGTGGGTGAAGTATGAACCAGTCCCAATTCTCACAACAATCACTGCCACCACAATGCATTTATGTTGTGCCATTTTCCATCTTGTTATTATCTTTGTCACAAGAATCAGGTTATTGGACAAGAAAGGCTTTTCCATATTGGCTTTAGCAGTATTGCTGCCACTTCCTTGATCTTTTCAATATTCTGTAATTTGTTGGTTTTCCATCCAAATTTCCCCTTGTTTTCAGCCTGTAACTTGTAGCTGGCCAGGCAACTCAAGTAGGTAAAGAACCACTGAAAAATCCCTACCTTGTAGCACTCTGCTCCACCAGAGTAACTAAAGATCAGGGGTCACATCTTTCTGCTGGTGTAAATAGATGTAACTCCAATTACGCCAGTTGGGTTTACTCCCTGCTCCAGGCCTTAAGCAAGCAGCGGCCTGCAGGTCCGTTCTGTAGTCTGCTGAAAGGTCACTGCTCTACAGAAATGCCAAAATAAACTCAAAGTTTCCATAAAAAGATGCTGAATCCCAATGTTCTTCTTCTTCTATGACATTTCTTGGGAAATCAAAAAATCTAAGTAAATTCTGCCTAAAAAATAACAAATAATGAAGAGGAAAATATCTTCATTAGAGATTTAAATCCTTTAAAGTAGTTCTTAAATTCAGCTTTATCTGTACTTGAGGCAGGAGTCTGAATCTCTTGTCAGTGCCAAGATCTAGCCCTTGGCAAAGGTACACAATCCCTAAGCAACTTGTTAAATCCTGCCATAACTTAATGCTTTTCCATCTACTTCACTGGGCCTTAAAACATTCCTTGGTCTGCAACTTGATTTTTCTTTCATAAAAGCGGAATTATGGTATTTTTTCCATCTCATTTACTTCAGAGAAAAACTTTTAGGACATGGTTCCAAACTCTACCATGCTTAATACCACAACAAGCAAGTAGTTTCAAAAGGAGCTTGCCCCAGCACAGCCTACAACTCCCTACCAGTTGCAGAAGGTGTTTAAATAGGTTAGCTGGCCAGATGTACAGGTGAGAATTCCCTCCATGTACAGAGCACCACAATGCTATCAGCATCCCATGGAGGCAGCTCAGCCCAAACACATTTGCACAATGAGGGCTACTGGATGGTGCGACATTCACCAAAATTGCCATCACAAGCCTGCGCGCCTCTTCAGCAGAGAGAATGACATTTTCACTCAGAGAGCAGGGGTCCAGAGGCTGCCCTCCGGCTCCAATCTGCCAGCTGATGTTGCAATTATCAGGCAGCTCACAAAGCCTGTATGTAAATTTGTAACAAAATAATCAATCCGGGAGAACAAAGCACTCCTTTGAGTGAGACACTTAGTGCATTGATTGCATTGGGTATGGACACAGAACAGTGAAGGTCAGCACAGAGCAGTTCTACAGAGGCTGCTTATTTTTTCATTCTGCACAAGAGCGTTTGCTGTTTGCAGTCCTACAACTGAGTATTAAAAGGATTACGCTGTGTATCTATGCAATATACTTTCCACCACATAGGATAAAGCAGAAGTGCTCAGAAAATTATAACATCCTTGAGCTTTCAAGATCAATCTGATTGAACTACATACATCATTTTAAGTTTACAATACACTTCTTGACATCAAATGAGAGAAAAAAATAAAAAAGGAAAGTGTGGGTTTTTTAATCAGGCTGATTAGAAGCACTGCTGTGACATCTCTTCTTTGGAGTTTCCATAATTTAGTGATTTTCTTTTAAATTGCAGTATTTTGTATATTTTAATCTCTTGTTTTATTTGGCTGCCTTTGAATTCTTTTCCAGGGAGCTCTTGTGTTAGAATCCTGGTATTAGCTTTTTTCTTATTTTGGCATTTTAGGTGTTTAATCTTCAACCTGAATTGGGAATAATTTGGCTTCATATTATTAAAATAAATTGATTGAAGACAAATCAATAAACAATCACAAAAGGAAAAATCACTTTGTAGTGATCTGATTTATTATGGATCTACTTGTTTCCTGCTGGAGTTAACTTTGAGATAATTGCCTTTACTCTTAAACAACTCAGACAACTTCGATAGAGATATAAAGCTCAGGATCAACACACAGACCTGCCTGGAAAAAGCTGTTTAATTTGTTCCATCTACATTGGTATAGTGAGTGGGGAGCTGTTGATTTGGAGGCACATGTTTAGCTCTTGTAGATCAGATCAGCTGCCTTGATATACGCTGATTTTCATCAGTTAAGAATCAGTCCCCTGATTTTCCTTTAGTTTTCAACAATTCCAGTAATGTACAAGTTACGTTAGAATACTAAAGTAGCACAGCTTCTTTTCTAACCCTGTGCAGCAAGCAGAGGTCACTAGGTAAGCTTTTTCTTCTTTGTTCTTTGAATTTTAATTGTGACTATTTCACAGCCAGTCTCTAATTTCCAACACTAATTTATAATGAAATCTCTGTACCTTGCTTAGCTCCTGGCTCTATGCTTCGTGCTTGCTGGATTTCTCTAAATATTGTTAGCTGACTCCCTGCTGAAACACTCCACATAATTGCAAAGAAGAAATTTTGCAGTTCCTTTCCCCAAAGGCTTTTCAGGTAGAGTTGTCCCACAACTTGGCAGTGTTTGCCCTTTCTGCATCATCTCCCTTTGACACAGTGATTAAACCAAATGCAAAGACCTTCAAGAGCATATAAAACTTGTGATAATTTAGAACCTAATTATGAAAAGAGGGTTGACCAAGCCTGTCACCAGAGCAACTGTGTTGGAAGAGTCACTAAAGGTAACAGTATGCATGACACTGGCAACTAGAAGGACCATAAGACATTGAATAAAGTTAACAGTCAAGCAAGTTGACTGCATGAAGTACCCAAACATTTCCTCATAATCCTCCCACCAACAGTTCTCAGTCTTGGTTCATTTGCTAACATGGAGGCTGGAAACAGGACACCTTCCCCTGCTCAGTTCACTGTGTGTGCTAAGAACAGCCAAAATGCTGCTAGTGCTGTCCTTTCTGCAACTTTTTTCTCCTTTGCTGCAAGAAAAAAATGTCACAAGCTGGCTCTAAATCAAGGTATTTTTAAATGTCAGCCCTGCAAACACCACTTAATACAGCAAGTGCAAGCCCAGCAGTCACTGAAAGATTTTATAGCTGAAGCCAGATGGGAGCAGAAGTGACAATGCCTAACCAGGGATGAGATATCCCCTGTTCTTTATCAGCCATTGCACGTGAGGGGACAACTGAGAATGCACACAGCAGAGCACACAGCCATTTCACACATCACTTGTTCAGTCCTTTCCAGTTTTAAGTTGAATGGCTAGAGCCCCAGCCTACTGATCCTTACTTCTGTTAGCCAAAGGAAACATTCCCATGAGTAAGGCCTAAGCAGGCTCTGTCTGGTTTGCAAGATCCTGCCTTACAATGTAGCCTGGCACCACCATGGTGCTGTGTTTGATTTATGGTTAATATTTCTGTCAACACCACAGGCCTTTTATGCTCAAACTACATTAGTCAATTCTATCTACTGTTGCAAATAACAAGCACTGAAGTGTTCCCAGCAGTTTGATCTGTGAAGCTGGAGAATAGTTAGATTATCACTAGTTATGCAGACAGCACATCTGACAGCCTCACAATGACGTTTTCAGCTGCCAGTTGTTGCAGTTACAATGTGGAAACCACAAAAGAGTCATATAATGTTCTGGTTTTGGCTGGGATAGTTAATTTTCTTCTTAGTAATTGATACAGCACTGCATTTTAATATAAGAATAATGTTGATAGATAACACACGGATGTTTTAGTTGTTGCTAAGTAGCACTTGCCTCAAGTCAAGGACTTTTCAGTCTCTCATGCTCTGCCAGTCAGGAGGGGCACAAGTAGCCAGGAGGGAGCAGAGACAGGACACCTGACCCAAACTAGCTACAGGGGTATTCCATGCAATAGAACATCATGCTTGGTATATAAACTTGGGGGAGTTGGTTGGGCATTAATCAGTGGGTGGGGAACAATTCTATTGTACATCACTTGTCTTCCTTGGGTTTTATTCCTCTCTTTCTCTTGTCTCCCTTTTTGCTACAATTATTATAATTATTATATTTTTATTATATTTTATTTCAATTATTAAACTGTTCTTATTTCAAGGCACAGGTTTGACTTTCTTCCAACCCTCCTCCCCATGCCATTGGGATTGTGGAAAGGAGTAAGTGGGTGGCTGTGTGGCACTTACTTGCTGGCTAGGGTTAAACCACAACGACATTTACCCTGGAAAGTTTACACTTCTGGATAAATACGTTACATAATTTATGACATAACTGTGGTAATTAAAACATTATCATCTTTATCTCTTGGAAGAAAGGCATTTTTCCACATGCAAATTATTTTTAGTAAGCTTGACTCACATCAGCACCAAAAGAGAGGGTGGAATGAACATTTTCAGCACTAATTCTGTGCTGCAGCAAACTCACATAACAAATGTCTAACATACTACATCCTACTTGTGTAGACAACTGTTCTAACTGAACTGCAGTATTTGGTCAGATAAAAAGAAATAATTCATTACCCACTTAAAGGGTTTGCCTATATAAAAGTAATTCTAAGTTGTAGAAGTCAACATTTCCACTTACATGGACATGGTTCACAGAAGGCATATGATCAACTTTTCTCTGGAAATCAGGCTTGTTTGCAGATTCTGAAACCAGGCAATCCATTAATCTCTTCAAAATTATAGTTTAAGTCAATTATTGCTGAGTAAGAGGGACTGAAATTGTAGTTTTACTCTGATTATTTTAACAATGGGCAATACAGACAAATAATCCTGATTAATGAAGCCTTTGAAAACAGTATCATAGTTTCTTGGAATCCTACCTTTAAATGACACAATACACAACTTATTTGCAGATATTATAACATAACTAACCTAGAACCCTATTGCTAGTCACTGTTTAAGCATAATGTATGCTGGTAAGTTCCTATTTGAGCTGTCAAAGGTACCCAACTACTACTTTCAAGTATTTTTTTCCAACAAAACTTGGAATAAACATGTAAATTCAAAGCGGCCAATCACCGTAGTTTAGGGGAGAGTTACAAGGACATGGCAAGCTTCCCCTGTGTGCTCAGCCCGCATTATATCCTTTGGCAACTATTTGAAAAGCTGGCTTGTATATTAGTTACATACCTACCTGGGTGTGTACGGAATATTGTATTCCAACACAGCCAATGTTGGCATCTCTGATCTCACTGAAGACATGAGGATAAATATTATTTGCCTTCAGTCCTGAAGAAGCTCAGAATGTTTCAGCATTAACAGTACTAATATCAGAGAGCTGCCGTATCTGACAACCATTTTTGCTTCCTCTGCTACTAATTGTGTAGCACAGAGAAAATATCCTGTGTTAAGCATGGTCATACACTGGCACAATGGTCCAGAGAGGCTGTGGAATCTTCATTCCTGGAAAAACTCGTCTAGACAAAACCCAAGAAACCTCCTTTCATAGGGCCTACTTTGAGCAAAGGATTGGACTGGAGAACTCCAGAGACCACTTCCAACATACATTATGCCCAAATTTAAGGAAGGCTTTGAACTCAAGAGGGCTATCTCTGCTGCTAGTTCTTTAAATGCTGGAGAAACAACAGTATCACAAATCATCCCCATCCCACAATGAACAATGCAGGACAGGTAAATAAACAGCCTGTGCATTACTCTTCCTGACATATGCTTTCCCCTTGAGGAAGTGCTCTGATTTGCTTCAAATACTCAGAAACAGGTTTTAGAGAAAAGGCCTGCAACTGGCATTATCTCACTTGGGCTCTTTGTTCCCCAAACAGTGGGTTCTAGACCAGGACACTCAAGAAAAGTGAAGGGGAGTTTCCCATTCCTAGTTTCATACAAAATTTATAGAGAAGCATGGATATCTTTTATTTAGGAATGGTTGCACACCAACCAGAACTCAAACATTTCTTAGCAGTTGCAATGAAGGTTTTTGCAATCAAGAGCAAACAGGCAAGCCAATGCTTCAGACAACATTTCACTTTTCCTTTCAAGATATGTTTTTAATGTGGTAATCAGAAAAAAATCCTACTAGATTTAGCACATGAGAAAAAAGGGAACTTGGATCCCAGTGGCCGAGTGCCATAAATCAATGCTTAGGATTCTCTGTGTTGTACTAATGTCTCTTCCACCCACAGTATTTTGACCAGCAGGCTCTGGGCTTGTGGCAATACTCATGTGGCTTCATCAACAGCACACACAGTTGGAGATCTGCACAGTGGGGACTCATCTCTTGAAAAATAAGGATAAAAACATAGCCAGCAGCAGTGAGAGTGTTCCCATTGATACCGAAAGCAGCACAACATTAAGAGCGAACATGCTAATAGCACAGGCCAGACAGACAGGTGTACAGCTATGCATGCCCACAAAGAATAAAACCAGTGCAGACCTCTGTTGAGCAACTTGTATTCAAGATTCATTGATTCTATCTCCCACCAAATGAGAAACAAGTGAAGCAAATCAAAGCAGGAGATAAATGGAGCAGAGCAACATGAAACATGTGCAGGATGAACAGCTCCATGCCCATTGCCTGAGGCAACCCGCTGCTGAAGGATAACATGCCAATGCTAATCAGATGATCAGTTTTGCTTCCCATTAGGGATTCTGCTAACTCAACAGATAAGCATTCACTTTCTTATCTCTTTCTCCAGGAATGCCACCTCAGCTTGAGAGGCAGCCCTGCTTTCCTTCTGAGTCACATTTCAAAATTCTTCCTATTTCTCATCCTGAAGTGCTGTTCTGGAGATGCTGAATCCCTCCCCTTTTGGTACTGAGCACTAGCTAGCCTGCAACAGTGCATTGCCAGCCTTCCGAACCTTGCCAACTATCTTGTCCTTTGAAGAAAAAATATGTTATCCTGTAGGGCATGGTCTGTTGAAAGACTGCTGATTTCCAGCTGGGTAGAAGACTGAGTTATAGCAGGCACAGTAGAGTATACAGTGATCAGAAAACAGCTATAATTGCTACCTCTTCTTTGAGGGGCTGGAAACCTTTCCTGTGCTGAGAGCCAAAAAAGCCTGCAAACAGCTTTTGCTGGTCACGTACTCACATGCACTTCTGTTTCATCCAGCACTAATGCACTGAAAAACCCCAACTAACCATACCACAGCAGACTGCGGAAGAAGTAAAACTGTAGTCTGTTCCAGTCTCAAGACCATGAGTTTCCCACCTCATTTTATTCAAAGGTAAATACAACACTGCATTCTGGCAGAGATAACTGCTCTCTTTGGGACACAACCACAGGGCAGGAAGATTTTACCTACATTGAGTCTTGCCTGATGACTGACTGGGCTGGCTTACAGGGCCTGATGCAAGGCTTTCGGAAGTCAGTGGTTTCCATCAGACTTTGAATAAATCCCAGTGGCCACTCACCAAGTCAGATATATCACATACACACTCAGAGACACTGCCTGCTAAAAAGTACAGATTAGGTACGATAGTACATCAGCCCTTAAACTGTCTCTATTCACAACTGGGTCAAGTTACACAGCAGGCTCAAAGTTACCACTGACTGACTCATATAGATAATTTAGTAAGCCACACCTACACAGAGTGTATTTCCCAGCAAAATCTGCAATAAGGTAAGCTTGATATAATGTCCCTAGCTGGAATCCAGGTTATTGCTGTGTGACAGCCATTAGTGGAAAATATATCACCCTTGAAAATTCATCTTTCCATGCACACACTAAGCATGTGCCTGGGTGAAGTCACTGTTGAAAATGTTGCAGTCTGCAGTAGATACACAGGAATAGGACTTTTTTTCCAGAGCTGATTATTACTTTCCAAACACCAGCCAAACTGTTTAAGTAACTGGAACCAGGGATTCAGCACCATCAGAATAGAAGTGCTCTCTCTAGCATAAGAGACCCAGCATCAGTCTTATATATCAGCTTGCAGAGACATTTCTGGAAAATTTAGAAAGCAAACAAACAAAAAATCCCTCCAGGCCAAGCAGAGCTCAGGTACGAGGTCATTGTTGATGCCTATACTACAGGATAAGGTAGTTATTTATCCAGGTTTTTAGACACATCACACTTCACATGGCTCTTTATTTCTTTCAGGAACACAAACTTACCCACTCCATGCAATGACGGGGGTTGACTTATTGCTGATATTAGCTTTTTGTGAGTGAGATAAAGGAGATTATAGGATGATAGTCTACATTTTCTTTTACACCCATTTCCTACAGCACCAATGAAAATACACTTTGGGAAGCAGGCAGAACAGAGCCTGGAGATAAATATCCTGCCTCAGCATTTACATTTTTCAGTTCTGTATGATGACAGATATCCACCTCTTTGCAATGTCCACCTAAAATAGCTCAGGTAATAAAACTTGATTTCTTTCCTTCCCAAGCCACTAGCTCAAATTAGCAACTTAAATCATGCAAACAGGAAATAAGGGACCTTGTACATCCTTGAAGATTATTTTTATCCAGTTCAAACCACACAAGAATCTGAGCTCTTCATGGTAGTACCTCACACATGCACATGCCTCCCATTAGTGATGCCCACCTGGTCCATGCCAGCTCCTTGGCATATACAACACTTCATAGCACCGGGAACTGAAACTCCAGGAAAGGGAACAGCACTAGATTAAAGATCAGATGTGCATGAAAGAGGATAGGACAAGAAAAGATGAGGCAGGGAGGTAATCACAGGCCTGCATACAGATACTGCCTTTTCCCAGAAATGATCTCCCTAGTGTCATAAAAAGAATGGTAGTGACAAAACCTGAGTGCAGAAATATCTTCACCTTCAGGCAGTCCTTCTTTTCATGGGATTTCCCTATTAAAATACTTCCCCCTCATTAGCAAGTTTGGTAACAAACCGCCTAATGCTTTGCTCACTCTACTAGGCTTGAATGTTCCCCAGTCCCTCACACACCCTCTCATCTTGGAGTCAGTTTGCTTCACCTGAAGTTTCAAGCATCCAAATAGAACTCCACCTAAACTGTTCCCCCACCAGCCCCTCCCACATAACACTCAAGCAGTCCCACATGTTGTGACTGCTGCTCTGTGAGAAGCAGAAGACAGGACTGTTCTTTTAATCCCTGAGTAGGAAGGGACCAAGTTGTAACATCAGGGAACTAATTCACAGTAGCTAGTACAATTAGTAAATCACTTTGTTTTTTCAGCATGAAAAACAATATTAGCATAACACTGTTCATACTGTAAACTATCATGGGTCTCATTTGAAAGAGATACTTTAAGAGGAAATATAAATCCATTCATTTGTAGGAAAACACTCAAATATATACCTTGCAAGGAGATGACAGCCATTGCTGAAACATTCATAGTCAGAAAAAGGCACAGCGTTGTTCAAGATTAAGACTGCACCAATGCTGATTTCTCCCATCAACACTGGTTTCTGAAGGGAACATACTCCAAACATTCCACCTCATCATAGCAAAGCTATTACATGTCACGTACAACACGAACTGTGCTAGGTCCCACTGAATGCGTCTCATAAATTAGTGATGAACTAGAATGAATAACAAATGCAAATAAAAAGGTCCAAATGGGACAGACTGAGAAACTGGCTATGCCTGTTTGCTCCCACAGAAAAGCATGGGAGCATAGAGAAAGGCTGAGCTCTTCTGTGCCTCTGTTTGCACCAGTTGCTTAATAAGAGTTGAGCTCCATGGAAAATCTAATTCGTGGTCTGTGGTTTAATTTTGTCAATTATAATTTTCTTTCAGTAAGCAATATCTCTTTTGTTATATTTAGTCTTTGGGATTTCCTCTTTTACATTAAATTGAATATTCCTTCCATAGAAACAAACTGATATGTCAACACATAAGCAAACAGGGTTCCCCTACAGAAATTTATAGCCGAAGTTTCTAAAACACAGGGTACAGTGAAAGCCACCGAGATCAGTTCCAACCCTAATGATTCTCTGATTCTGTGACATGGCTTAGCTTTGTAAACCTGATGACTTTTAAAACTGGATGACTCCTAATGATGTTGAACCTCATGAAGAGAGTACGATGGTATCAAAGGCTTTGTCTGCAAAGCTTCATGAAAAAGCAGTCACAGGAAGTCTACTCCTTCAGCCCAGTCCCCATATGCTATACTGCAACAGGTCAAATTTTTTAGTAGAGAACAAAACCCAGCTGTTTTGCACTGAGATTTGTTGTGCCATGCAGTAAAATTGCTAGCCATGCAGAAAAAACAACAGTATGTTGTATTTCAGACTGAAGTCTAGATACTTGTTTCAGCTCACAAAGTCTTCTTTAAATGTAATAGGTTACTTCTTGTTACAGTAGATTTGTTAGTGTGTTTCACTGTGTTCAGCACAATAAACAACATCTGTAGCTATTCACTTGGCAATCTGTGGAGACAGTTTTGATAGTCAGGATTAAAAGTGGGCAATAATGGATTTTATGGTGAATTGGTAATTGGGTAAAAAAGCCTTGGGAACAATCTCTACTCAAAGCTCAGCACAGGGGAGCATTTTAATCGATCCTTTGAAAACAAAGCATTGGCTTTTACTTGCATGAACATTTAGGGGCCTTTAGAATATTCCCCCAAATAAGGTAGTTAACACTGAATTTATGAAGTGGTCAGGACTTACAGAATCCATGCTCTCAGTTTAAAACCAGTTTCCATCTAAAAAGGTTACCCAGCTCAGCCTATGATACATGAACCCCCCTGCCATAACCCCAGCCTTACCTGGTTGCTTCATTCCACACTGAAAGACCAGGGTTTTACTGCACTGCTAGAAGTAGTTTGGCTGCTTTAGCAAGACCAGATGTGCAGACCATGACCCCTTTCTGAATCACCAATAAAAGCAATATCCAGGGAACACTACTTCAGTGTCTGGCAAACAGCTACCCATCTCCTGCTCCTGGCCACAAGCCCCATACCCCTGCTTGCAGAATTACTTACAACCATCTATATTTTTCCATCCCTTTTTGTCAGAAGACTTGGAGAAGAAATCTCCAGGCATAGAGGCACTGCAAGAAAGCATAGCTCAGGTGCCATCACCCATTTCATCATCACTGTTCTTCCAGCCCATGCACTTCTGTTAACTTTCATGGCCCTGGGGGTGAAAATTTCTATGGTCTTCCTAGTGCAGAATTTAACCACAATTATTTACACTTTCTTAGGGGAATAGGGCTTTCTTTGTTTCCTCTCTAGAAGATGCAAGTGATTACGGTTCTTTATCTTCCTAAGGAGTTGGAGCAAACCCTACTGCCAACACAAGACGTCTGCTTCAATCCCAAACACAAAATTGCTGGCATTCCCACACAGCCCAAGAATAAGTCCCTATGAACAAAATGGTCAGGTTTTTCACAGCCTCACTATTTATATCAGGAATGAATCACAGGTCAAATAGTCTAGCAATTCACTTGCTACCTTAGAAGCTTGAGGCTCTGCCTCAGGGCTTTTCACACCAGCAGTTATTAACTACAAAGGAATGTCACCTGTGCAGGTCATTATTGTTAATTATGGACTTCTTCTATTCACGCATCTCCATCCTAAAAAGCTTTTCCTATCAGACCCCTTCTCTCATCACACATGGCCAGGTTATTATAACACAAATGGAAGCACAAAGCAGTAAGTTTTTATGAAAAGTCAGGCTGCTACAACCTTATCCCCACTGGCTACAGTAATGCAGGCCAGGCAATGGGCTAAAGCTCTATTCATTGTTGTCTTGCACTCCCTGTATTTGCAGGGTTTCCTGGGATTCAGTCTGGCCAGTCTTGAGGTATATGCAGTCAGAACTATTCACTCATTTTCATCCAGGGCAGATGAGATATTAGGATCTGAGTAAGATGACAGAATGGGTGGGATTTCTAGATTAATATAAGACTTTCCCTCAAAGGGCAAGGACAACTTTGAAAATAAAGAAAAAGTGATAGTACAGTCTACAATGGTGAGAGCCAGCTACCTAAATCTCAGACTGAAATTTTCTACTGTGTATGATCTTTCGGTCTTGAAAGGCAGACATGGATTGTGAGAATGAAGACCTTGGGGCCACTGTAGGAAAGGATCTGATTCAAGACCATCTTAAGAACCTGAACATGCACAAGTCCATGGGACCTTTTGAAGTCCATTTGCGGGTCCTGAAGGAGCTGGCAAGTGAAGTTGCTAAGCCACTGTCCATCATATTTGAGAGATCATGGCAGTCAGGTGAAGTTCCCCAAGACTGGAAAAAGGGAAATATAGCCCCCATTTTCAAGAAGGGGAAAATGGATGACCCAGGGAAT